>PVJH01015580.1:0-53014 GCA_004026705.1 Nesogale talazaci
GCGCAGTCTGATGCACACCCCCAGAGGTTGCTGCTCATTGCTGGGGCGTCAGCCCCCACTGCTGGCCAAGAGGACACACAGTGTGGGGGAGGCTGAGACGGAGCCATCCTCGCAAACACAGCTGATGCTGAGGGGCATCCCGCGTGCCCCGCCTCCGCTTTATCAAGCACCATGTGCCTTTCCAGCCGTCATCGGTCTTCAAGGGAGGTGAGCTGGAGTGTCCTCGCCATCCTCTCTTCGACACAGTGTTCTGGCTGTGTTTATTCTGAGACTGACTCGTTCCTTCTTGGGACAAACACAAACAAGTCCAGGGAGGCTACCGATCAGATACAAATCAGAGGAGGAGAGGTCCGCCAAAGAACACCTGCCTCCCCGACAGTTGACAGACTGGTCATGCTTACCCTTTTTTAAAAAACATAACAAAACAAAACCCTTAGTCGAACTTTTAAAATAAGTAAATGAAGAGATGATAGATTTTTGAAGGGGAAAAAAACACTGCAAAAAAAAAAAAAAAGCCTTGTGTGTCGGGAAGAGAGGAGCCCAGGGGGCAAAGAGGTAACGGGCTGCCCTGTGACCCTCACGGTCAATGGTTTGAAACCACCTGCCCCTCCTCAGGAGGAAGGCGGTGCTTTCTACTCCCCTAACAAGGTAGTCCCAGAAACCTACAGGGCTGTGGGATTCTGTCTGATAGGGTCGCATGGGTCAGTAGCAGCCCAGTGGCAGTGGGATTTAGTTGCATGTATGCAAAGTGACTTGCAGCCTTCATTTAAATAGCCAAAATAATCATCCAGACCTTTTTTTTTTCCTAAGTAAGCAATGTATACTTTTTAAAAACAAATTTTAAAATAGGCCCTCATGTTTCCTTTTTCTTATTCCCTGTAAGTCTGTAGATAGCGGGCAATGATCTTGTGGCTCCTACATCGCTCATTGGAGGGCTTTATTTGACCCATTGCTGGGCCTCTTTCTCTTCTTTCCTTTCCTTTTGCTGTTACAATGACTTCACGAACACTCAGCCTTGAGGAAGATCCGCTCCTTATGGCATGCGATGCGGACTTGGATTCTGCAGTTGGATTTTCTTGGTATCTCTTTCCATGTTCCATCCCCCCTGCTGCTTTTCAGGCTCAGTTCTCCCCTGAGGCCTGTCTGCCCTGGTCCCTCCGAGAATCCATCTTCTTGTCATTGGAGGCTGCTAAACTCCTGTCATTTTTTCCCTCATGCTTGCATCGTAATCATTTCCAGAGGGGGGTCCTGACAGATACCCTTCTCTTTCCTTTGATCTGCAGCATTTCCCACAGGTCCTGTTTGCTTACCCTTTTTTATTCCCTAAAGGGTAGGACCTGGACAAGCCAAACCTCTGTTAATAAAGTGGAAGGCTGGCCATGGGTTCTAGCGCAGCCCACTCTGCAGAGGTACATACCTGCCATGCATGTGCAGGGTGCCGAAAAAGAAGCCCAACGAGTCAATAAACATAGGGAGAGATACTCCATTTCTCTGGTCATGCAAGCTAAATATCGCTGTGCCACCAAGTCTGTTCCAACCCATGGTGACTGTAGCAATCATGTGCTTATGTTAATTTCAGGATTGAAATGTAGGGGTGGAGTCTAGCCTGTTAATCTGGAGATAGCCATTGAGTAGCCAATGAAGCCTCTGTGTGGGCATGACTTTCTCCTGAGACTTCTGGGAAATCTCGCGATATTTCCCTCCTGAAGATGAGAAGCTATCTTCCCAGTTGTTGAGAGTTAGTCTCAGAGATGATTAACCACAGACAAGACAAGATGGCAGCGTCTGAGAAGCTGGAGGAGCCGGCGGAGAGACCACACGGCTTTGCCCTGAAGGAGCCAGACCTCTGAAGCTGGGGCGGCCACATGGAGACCTCTGCCAGCGATGAGTGGCTTCTGCTGTTGATGGACCCTGAGCCCTGGAAGTGAGGAGCCATGTGGAGACCCCTGCCAGCGCCAGGATTCTGCACCCACTGACCTGTGACTTTGTGAGTCGGAAGATTGATTTCAAGCATATGAGTTAATATCGGACTTATGACTTTGAACTGGACTGGGCTCAATGTCCTGTTCCTCTTGTATATAAACCTTTTCCTTATATCTATATGCACGTCTATGAAATTTGTTCCTCTAGCCTACCCGGACTAACACAGGGACCTATAGGACAGAAGAGAATTGCCTTACCTGTTATCTCGAAGTGTAAATGTTTACAAAAACCCACTGCCTCACCTGTCTCCCACCCAGCAGCTGGTTGGTTCAAATGGAAAAGTCAGCGGCTGAGTGCTTAACTACTGCGCCATCAGGGCTCCCTCTCTAATAATCAGGCATAAGCATAATAAAACAACAACACACATGTTAACTTCAACAACCCACCCCTCACACTGGCAGAAATACCTAAGTCTACTAAGCTCAGGTGATGGTCAGCTAGTCTATGGGGACTGCAAACCTCCACAGAGAGCTGCTGGGAGCTGGTGTCATCACTTCAGCAGTAACTAGTAGAAAAGAAGTTTACCCTGGTGGCTTAGTGAGTTGGGTGTTGGCCTACTAACTGCAAAGCCAGCAGTTCAAAACCACTAGGCTCCCTTCAGGAGAAAGACCTTGCTTTCTGCTCCCATGAAGACAAAGGGCCCACAAGAGTTGATATCAACTCAATGGCAGTGCAGTTGTGAGTAGGAGGGAGCTCAGGTGGCCTCCTGGCTTAGGCACTGGGCTACTAACTGCCAGGTCAGCAGTTCGAACCCACTAGCTGCTCCAAGAGAAAAAGTCTTGAGAAACTCTGAGGAGCAGTTCTACCCTGTCTTACGCACCGGGACGAACTCATGGGCAGTGGGTTCAGTTTGGTTTGGGAGTAGGAGTTTTGGTGGCAGGTGGCATTTTGGGTAGGCGTGTTTTCGAGGAGGAGTCTGGGATGCAGAAAGTCATGCCCTGAGTTGCTCACCACAAGCTTGGTCGACAGTTCAAAACCACCGGGTACTCAGAGGGAGAGAGAAGGGGCTGCTGCTTATCAGAAAGACTTACAGCCCCAAGAACCCTATGTCGTCATGAGGAGTGGCAATCAACCGGATAGTTGTGGGTAGATGAGGATGTGGCTCTGTGAGTTAGGGATTGGGGGGTTTGAACCCCCCAGGGGAGAAAAGAGAAGGTGGTCAGGTCCCGTACAGGTGGATAGCGGCAGGACCTTTATGGACAAATTCTAGCCTGTCCTGGAGGGCCACTATGAGGAAGACTTGACTAGTTGACAGATGGGTTTGGTTTTAGGTTTCAGAGCAGGACATAACAGCAGCAACAATGATAACAACGGTTCCGGTGTGCCAACAGGCATTCTTAAGAAGTAAAGCTGTAGGTCAGACATCATTTCTCATCCTTTGGACAGGTGACCGGTCCTCAAGAAGGACATCAAGCTTGGAAAAGTAGAGAGAGGGCCGTGGAAAGAGGAAGACCCCCCCCCCCCCAACAAGATGGATTGACACAGTGTCCGCCCCAGTGGACTCCAACATAAGGACCATTGTGAGGAGGCCGCAGGACTGAGCAGGGTTTCCCTCTATTGTACGCAGGGGATTCAACACCGCCCGGCAACAATCTAGGCTTACGTTGCTTTATACACGTCTACCTTTTTCAGGCAAACTTTTGGACGAGTCAGGACAGACAGTCCCTGGAGAAGGACATCAAGTCTGGCAGAACAACAAAAGAGGATGGCTCTGGCGGAGACGGGCGGACACAGTGGCCACGACCACGGGGAGGGCGGCGCGGGCCCAGGCAGTGAGTGTTTCAACCTGTTGTCCCCAGGGTCACTGTGAGCCAGAGCCGACTCAGCAGTACCTAACAACAGTCATGAAGAAGGGCTGAGGCAGCAGCCCCCGTGGTGACTAGCTCTGCGGGAGGCTTGAGGAGTTTGCCTGGTGCTTCTGTCCACACTCCCAGCCATTCTGGGAGCTACCCACACTTTCTTTGTTTTTGTGGGCATCGCTGCCTCTGGTGGTGGTGGGCGCTACCCAGCTGCCACTGGACTTGAACCGCCAAGCCTGCGAGCTGCAGCTCCGCACTCAACCACTTATGCCACCGGGGCTCAGCCCGCTACCCACACTTTCTTTTTGTTTGTTTGTTTGTTTTTGTTTTTTGGGGGGGCATCACTGCTCTCCAGTGGTGGGAGTAGGAGGCCCAGCCCCACTGCTGGAATTGAACCTCCGTCCCAGTGGGCCGCAGTCCCTACACCACCGGGGCTCAGCCCTACCCACACTTTGAATGAGTGTCTTTCTACTCTCATGATATTCTGTCACACGCTACTCAAACACCTACTGCTACTCAAACACCTACTGCTACTCAAACACCTACTCTCATGCGCGTAGACTGGATGGGCTTTGACGGCATTTTGGTCCTTCAGCGTCCACAGCCCCGGAGGTACGATTTCTTACCGCTATGATGAAGACATGTCTGGGAGAGGAAAGAACCAGAGAATGGTTCTGAGATAATGGATGTGAAACATGTATGACAGAAGAGAGAACATTGAGGAACTCTGACCCAGGAAGACGATATAAGTCTGGAGTTGGCCAACTTCTGGAAAGGGGCAGGGAGTGAAGTGATTTGGCTCTGCACTGTTGCCACGACGACGCAACTCTGACATTGTAACGTGAACGCATCCAAATGGTGTGGATGTTTGCCAATAAAACTTTATTGACAAAACCAGAAGGCTGACCAGCTATTCACCACAGACTTTAGTTTGCTGGTCACCCCCACTCCTTCCTTCCTAGGCTGAAAAAAAAAAAAAAAGACAATCGTCGGAGCGTACCCAACTTTTAAAGAAGCGGGGCGAAGTCGGGCATACTCTGAACATCTATGAACACGCAGTGATACTAACCATATGTCTTCATGAGCATACCTAACAGTTCCCCAAACATCCTATTTCCCACAGACTGTCCAGCCTGGTACGAGTCACCACTGGGGAATGAGCACCCACATGTCCTTCACATTTTTGAAAGAGCATAAATCACATTTATGTGGGCATCTGAGTCTCTTTTTTTCAACTGTCTGGGTTTCTATGGAATTTCTATTTCAGTCTTTAATTAAAAGACAATTAAAATGCATATGGGAGCTTAAGCTGATACAGACACTCGCGCCTGTATTATAAAATGTCTCGATCCACTTGAGCATATGGTAGTAATAATGAACCAAATCTGGCACTTCGAGAGAACTCTGCCCCAGAATCACAGAACTGGGCACGAGTCACAAACACAGAATGTTCTCCACTTTTACCTAACCTCTCTGGTGGAGATAAGTGTAGCGCTGGAAGCCTTGATCCCAATTCCATTTCTCTGCTGAGCTAAAGGAGTGACCATCGGCCTGTAAGTAATCGCTCAGAGCTTCAGACTCGTCAGTTCCCAGTGAGTGTGTAGCACAGGGCAGAGAAGCCAGCAAATCGTCAATAAATGGTCAGGGCTGTGGCGCTCACCATCAGGGTAAGAAGTTCTGACGCTTCGGAATCCTGGTGTTGGTGAAGAACGCTGAATGAAGAAGAATGAGCAAATCTGTATGAGAAGAAGTGATCAGAACCCTCAACGAGATGGACGGGCACCCTGGTTGTCACAAAGGCTTCAAACACTGCAATGATTGTCAGGACAGTGCAGGCCCAGGCAGTGCTCCGGCCTCTTGTGAGTTGAAACAAATCAGGCAACAGCTAGCAAGAACAAGATGGTAAATGGTGGTGCCAAGGGTGAAGCACTCAACTACCAACTGAAAGGTCGGCAATTCACCCAGAGACGCCGCAAAGGAAGGGCCTGGGGGTTCACTTCCAAAAGATCGCAGCCATCGAAAACCCTACGGAGACACCGTTCTCCCCGACACTCATGGGGTGGCCTCAACCACCATTGGCTCTCTTGTTTTCTAGAGGACAAACGAGTGACCACAATGAAGCCCACACGATTTAGGGTGTTCAGCTTGGCGTGTTGACTCTAAGACAGGGCTACAGCTTCACAGTTCTCTCAACTTTCCACATAAAAATTCTCTCTCCAAGATACAAAATGCCCATGAACTCCCCTAGGCATAAATGGCCTAAACCAAGAGTGCAACTGTGCAAGCTCCCTGAGAAGGCAGTCTAGGTAGTTCATTGGTGTTCCACCTCTGCACTGAAGCCCCCGTGTGATCGTGAACACATCACTCTCCATCTGTGGACTAAGACACTGTGGCTCAGTGAGTGCTTCTTAAAGGTCGACGTGTGATTCTCATCCGGGGTCTGGTTAAAAGCAGATGTAGATGCAGCAGGCCGGGGTGGGGCCCAAGAGTCTGCATTTCTAACCATTTCCCAGGTGATTCTGAGGCTGTTGGTCTCTGAACCACTCTTGAGGAAGGAAGCAAAGGCCGAGAGCTGTGGGTGTAAAACACTGGGGTTATTATAAGTCCCCGAGGGCTTATTAGATACTTATCAAGGGTCACAGCAGCAGTTTCTGATTCAGTAAGTCTGGGCCGGGGCCCAAGAATTTGCATAAATAACAAGTCTCCACGTGATGTCGAGGCCACTCGTCCTGAGAACCGGGATCTCTTGCCTCCTCCGTGACTGGCAACTTTTGGTTAGGCTTAACCAGGGCCTGGACACGGACAATCCAGCTTGGTAAAGTAGAGAGAAAAGAGGAAGGCCCTTGACAAGACGGACTGGCACAGGGGGTACGTCCATGGATTCAAGCGTAGGGACCAATGTGAGGACAGCACAGGGCCAGACAATGTTTCGTTTGTTCCGTTGTGCAAAGGATCGCCGTGGGGGGAACCAACATGATGGTTAATGTATACTAATGACCTAGTAACCACAAGAAGGCGTGCGAGTCTTGGGGGAAGTGAGGGATGTGGTTCCCTGGACCGGTAGCCTGGGCATGTCTAGGAGGTCTGGTGGCATAATGGGCTACCCATTGGGCTACTAACCCCAAGGTCAGTAGTTCAAACTCACGAGCCACTCTAGGAGAGAAAAATAAAGCTTTCCGTTCCTATAAAGATGGACAGCATCAGAAACCCACTACACTCGATGGCAGAGGGTAGGGCCTGTCTGTTCATCATTAACTCAGCCCTTTTACCTCTGTTGTTCAGCCTTTTCCATCCCCACCTAAGGTGAAGAGTCCTAGTCCCTCAAGGACCAGTGATCGGGTGACTGTTCTCTATTAATAGGTTCAAGGGAATCCAAACCTTTTGGGGGCCGGGGCTGTCAGGATGATCCATCTGCTATCTCTGTCACCGCCCTGAGGACAGGGTTGCTTCAGCTGCCCTGGCTAACTAGGTGGGTGTCCCCTTCCTTCCTCAATGTTCCAGGTGGATCCCTCCCAAAGCTGCATGCCTGGCTTGGAGAAGACGACCTTCCCTGGTACAGGAAGACCATCTTATGGTCGAGAGGATCTGAGGAGGTGTGTTCCTCTACAAAAACCTCCAAACAAGCTCTCGAGCTCCAAAGCCTTTTAGGGGGAGCCCCATTTTTCCTTCGCATGGAGCCCTGGCCCCCACCCCACTCTGCCTGCAGAAGTCAAGGGTCATGTGACCAGCACTGAAGAAGGTCAGCTTTCTCGATTTCTAACAAAGCCGTCCACAAGGAAAATTACTCTGGGTGGATGCCCCCCACATCCCACCGGACAGCTGGAGGCATTTTCTCAGTCCCAAATGGGCCTCAGCCTTACAGTCTCGGGAACCTGTCTGGAGCAGTTCCACCCTGTCCTAGAAGGTGACTATGAGTCAGAAGGAGAGAGTCCACCGATGTGCGGTGACATGCGGAGAGCAAGGGCTGAGCTGACCCACTTGGGCTGGCTCAGAAGGTTAGGTGCAGAGGGTCCCTGTGGTTTGGGGCTCAATGTCACCTGTTACAGGTGGCTTTTCGGAGGACCTCGTCCTTGTTGGGGAAAGGGCTCACGCCATGCCTTCTATATCTAAAGACTGTCTCAAAGCAAAGCATAGGGTGACACATCCTCCCCAGAGTTCTGGCCCTAGTCAGGGCTGCTTCCCAAGTACTGGGTCTCTGAGGGCCTTGTGTCGACAGCAGGTCTCCCTCCCCACTGTGAGACCTAGGAGCCCACCTGCCCGAGCACTCCCGGGCCCACACTATAACCCGGGGCGTGGGTCCTGGGGCTGCAGGGTAAGCTTCGTAAGGGTTGAAGAATCTGAGTCTGAGTCTGCAATGTCCTGTGGGCAGCAGGCCTCTGGCTGTCAGGCCAAGACTGTGGTCCCAACTTCTCACTCCACAGAATAAAACCCACATGGGAAATCCAGCGCGTCCACGGGCCAAATTGCCGCCTCTGAAGCCTCCGCCATCTCCAGACACTGCCCGGAATGCCTCATTGGGTTCCAAAAGGAGCCAAACCAGGGTGTTTTGGTGTTGAACACTTGGCCTGGTGTGCCAAGGAGAGAGAGGTTTCACCCCGGCTGGCACTCGCATCTTCACGCGTGCCAGCGCCTGCAGGTCAGTGTATCTGCTCGGCTGCTCTCACTGCACTGGTACCCCAGAGGTCACAGCAAGCCTGTTCTAGCTCAAAACATCCTTCAGTCTTCCTCGGCCTTCACAGCCCCTCCTGGCAGCAGTAATCACGTGTCCCCTGACTCATGGTGACCCTTTATACACTGGCCCAGTACACTGCCCATCCTGATCTGGCCTCCATGTTGGGCTTGGGATCCGACGACTGGGAATCCATAAGGATTAACTGGCTGATTTTTACAGATCGCCGGGTCGGTCTTCCTACTTCCCTTTGTCTGGAAGCGTCACTGACACGTGTTTCAAATCATAACAACAGGCAGGCCTTCGATGGCCGCAGATCAGATCAGAGGTGGCCGCACACAAGGTGCAGTGACCAGGGATCGAACTGGGGTCTCCCACACGGGAGGTGAGGATTTTACCACTGGACCACCCAGGTCCCTCTGCAGAGCTGCATTTTATCGCGTCGTCAGAAAATTGCTTACAGAAGCGTACTGCTCACAGAATTCACCCCGCCCCGTGCAGGGCCCCTACTCTTGTCCCATCTGGGGTGGTAACCAACCTTCCAACTACATAGATAAACTTTGCCTGGTTTTTCACTTTAAACAAATGGAACCACATACTATCTGTCTGTCTTCTCTTACTCAGCACTAAGTTTGCATGTAGCTACGGCTATCATTCTTACTGCTGTATGGCAGGGGTAGGGAACCTTTTCCTGCCACTTGGATATTTATCACATCACTCGAGGGTGATAGCTATCAAACATTTAATTAATTCACCCCTAAGGTGATAGCTGGAACAGCTGCGGGCCTTACACAGCCTGTGGTCTGGACATCACCCACTCCTGCTGAATGGTATCGACCCCACCATCTGAGAAATGGTGATTTATTTTTCCTTTCTATGATTGATTTCAGAAACCCTGGTACCACAGGGGCTAGACAGCGCTTGGGCTGTTTAACGTAAAGCCAACAGTTCAAAACCACCAGCCGGCTCTACTAGAGAAGGACAAGGCTTTTCCTCCCATAAAGGGTGACCGTCTCCAAAACTCAACAGGAGCAATTCGACCCTGTTCTACAGGGTCATTCTGGGTTGTGAGTGAGTGAGAGAGATTGTGGATTTATGGTGTTGGTGAAGAATATTGAAAGTACCAGGGACTGCCAAAAGAGCAAACAAATCTGTCTTGGAAGAAGTACAACCAGAATGCTCCTGACAGACAGGGGAGAAAGACTTCATCTCACATACTTTAGGCACGTTGTCAGGAGACACCAGGCTGTGGAGAAGGACAGCATGCTTGTAAAGTACCAGGAAAGCAAAAAGAGGCAGACCTCTGTCAAGATGGATTGACCCCGTGGCTCCATCGATGGGCTCAAGCCTAACAACAACTGTGAGATGGCGCCGACCAAGGCAATGTTTCATTCTGTTGTGCCAAAGGTCACTATGAGCTGAAAGGAACACAACAGCACCTAGCAACAAGAACAACAAATTGTTGATAGGTATTCTTAAGAACTGAACTGACTTCTATGGAGAAGTCCTAACCCTTGTAACTGTGAGTGTGACCTTGTTTGGGGAAACAGAATCTTTTTTAGAAGGCATTATATAGAGTAGGATGGATCTTAGTCCTACTCCTTTTGAGTGGCACTTTTTTCCCAAAAGGAGAACAGGCATGAAAATAGGGCTATACAAATGGTACGTAAGGAAATGTCCACAAATCAAACGGTGGAGAAGACATGGATCTTCTCCGAGAGCCAACACGGAAAGAGTGTCGTCCTGATGATGCACTGGGTTCAGAGTCCAGGACAGTGAGGACAAAACTATCCCCTGGCTGCAGTGTTCTGGTATGGAAGTTCTGGGAAACCCAGCCATCAGTGGGTAAATCAAGATTGAGGTTGTTATTATTATAAACACTGTTGCTACAAACATTCTGACATATACATTGGGGTGAGGACGTGTACATCTCTCAGATGGGTGCAGACCTTTGAGTGGAATTGCTGGGACACAGTGTGTATGTGTCAGCTTGAGTAGGTGCATACCGCCAGGTTTCCAAAGCAGTTGGACCAGTTGGCATTCCTACCAGCAGAATATTTTGCCAACTTCTAACATTCCCTGTCCTTGTTTCTCTTCTAGCTTTCCCAGTATTGCATTATTTATACAAATAGCATGCACTTCTGTTCTATTTTTTGCCAACTGCATCCTCCCTCATCACAAGGTATTTCCATAAATTTGCCATGATATATATATATATATATATATATATATATATATATATATATCACTTGTTTTTGTCCCAAAGTTCATAGTGTGCTTATGAAAACACCTTGGTGGGGAGGGTGTAGCTAGCCTCAAACACCACACAACACGTGTGTGATTTACATAAAAATATGTAAATACATTTCCCCGATGACTGGTGAAGTCGAGCACCTCGTCAGTTAATTGTTTCCTCCTATGTTTCAGGCACAGGTCCTAAGTCCCCAATAAGAAGGGACAGCAGGGGACCTGAGGGCTGACATGGCTCGGTCTCCTTATGGATCTTGCATGGCTTGGCCTTGCACGCAGCCAATGGATTCATGCTAACATTCAGGCTGGTGGTGTGTTACATACGATGAGCTTATGTTCTCCACTCACCTGGCCAGGTCCCTGTCACTAATGGCCCTGGGCTGAACCAGACATAGTGGTTGTCCAGCTCCTTAATAACTATGGGCTCACAACAGTCTTCTGGGGATCAGGTCTTGCGTCCGGAATGCCAGATGTCATTCTGTGTCAGAAGCCCACTGTGGCTTACACCAAAAGCTAAGGACGTCCTGAAGACAAGTGTGCCCTTCTTAGGAACAGCAAGTTCTTCTTTGGGACACATATCACAAACAATACGTAGAATTCCACTAGCAGGAAAGGAACTCAAGAGCACCCCATGGCTTGGGAACTCGGCCAGCCGACCAGCCCTGAACTAGACTTAATCTTTTGGTCTACGCCAATGCACTGTGATTCACTCTAAACCTACTCACCACCATGTGCTCACCACTGAGTGGGATGCTGCGGGGTCAAAGACATGGAGGATGGCTCTGGCTCACGTAAGAGTCTACGTGAACAAAGCTCTGCTATAAGGCAGGATGCAGTGGCAAACGTGTCAGTCATGTTCCCACGTTAAGTAATGTACAAATGCAACACAGGCCGAACATAATGAATATCCTGAAGAGAGACGATGGCTGGCTACAGAAGATCCAGACGTCCTTCTGGAGGGAGAGGTGCTTGAAAGGTACTCCAAATAAGGGATTGGAGGGGTCATTCGGTGGAAATTGGTAGGGAGGGTCCTTCAGAGAAGGGTGGGAAAGTCGGAGTCAGATAAGGTTTAAGTTTGGCACGAGAATGGCAAAAGCAAAATACACGAGGCAGTGGGAGGGGCACACAGTAATTGATGAGATGGCACAGCAATGGAGACCTCTGGATTACAGTGAGAGAACAAGGACGTGAGCAAACATAGTTAAAAGGCAAACGCCAGGCTGGAAAAATGACCTGCAACTCTCGGTACATGGAGTGTGACCATCTTTGTAAATCAGCACACACTGGCCCCTCATTTTTTTTCACACCGAATGCATATAACATAATTCACCCGAACAGTTCTCTGTGTGTGTAGGAATTTTTTTTAAGCATTTGCTTAACATTTGAGGGTCTCTGGTGGTACTGTCGGGTAAGCTTTGGACTGTTAACCATAAGGTCGGTGGTTCAAATCTCTCTCTTTCTCTCTCTCTCTCTCTCTCTCTCTCTCTCTCTCTCTCGTGTCTGCCATTGAGCCAATTGCAGTCCATAGAGCCCTGCCACACAGAACATACAGGGGTGGGGGGTGCCGGGGAGGATAGAAAAAGTTACTCCCTTTTCAGGAGAGACCAAACATTCGGTGTCAGAGGGGCACCTTTTACTTCACTGCTTCAATTTTCCACTTTTAAAATTTGACTTCTGTAGCGTTTGACTTTTTTCATGCTCATAAATTATGACTTCAGTCAAAACATCATTTCAAAAACATAGTGGGGGGAAGAGGACAACTTTCAGGAGTGGACCCACTGACAACAGCTATCAGGAAAACAGAGAGCTGGTCACACAGATAAGAGCTAGAAGGAAAGTTTCTACAAGTCAAACACAGCGATTGAAAGTGTGAGAGAAATCTAAGTTTGGGACTCATAAGTCAAGCACGAGAGGCCTTCAAAAAGATTGTGAAAGAATGGAATTTACAAACAATGATTTTTTTCTGTGAACTTCTGGAAGCCTCCTGGTAAACTCACAGAACATCCACATACGTCTGAAGATCTTACTGTGTGGCAGTACCATTTAAAATTATGGGGCTGAGCCCTGGTAGCATAGTGGTTGAGTGCGGGACTGTGGCTGACTGGCTGGGCCGTTCAAATCCAGCAGCAACAAGGCTGGACCTCCCACTCCCATCAGAGGGCAGTGATGCCTAATAAATAAATAAATAAATAAATAAAATTGTGATCTAGTAGCGCCTCTGACACACTGAAGCAAGACTAGGTTGCATTTGACACACGCTGAGTAACGAAATCTATATCATGAGAGGCGTTCCCACTTAAAAGTCGGGATGAAGACAAAGAGGCCTCCTTTCCATCATTACGGCCACTTCTCATTGTTCCCGGTCCGCTGTTCTCAACCTGTGGGTTGTGACGAACAACCCTTTCACAGGGTTGCCCAATTCATAACAGTAGCAAAGCGATAGCTATGAAGAAACAATGAAAATAAGTTTATGGTTGGGGGGATGGGGATCACCACCCCATGAGGAATTGCATTAAAGGGTCGTGGCATGAGGAAGGTTGAGAACCACTGTTCTAGATGTCCTAGTCAAGGCAATAATACAAGAAAAGAGAAGGCACCGCAGAAATGCAATCATTGTTATTTGAAAACGTTGTAATGATATAGTCATATAATCCAGGAAGACAGTCTGTTTGTTCAGTAAGAAAGCCAGTTACTAAGTAAATATGTGGGAAACAATTTCTTGGGTAGGTATCAGCAGGAAGCCATTAGAAGACACACTGAAAAGTAACACTTGTCCCACAGCTGCAAACAATTCAACAAAGCTGAGTGTCAACTTAATGAGAAATGCACAGAAAGTCACACAGGCAATTCTGATGGACATGTGACAGCCCAGATAAGACGGTTTACATTATAAAGATTTCCAACCGCTCAATATTCATCTATAAACTTAACACCATTTCCATCAGAATCACAAGGGGTTTGTTTTCGTTGACCAAATTACTCTAAAGCTCATCTGAGAGAAAAACGCAAGCGAATAGCCAAGAAATTTTGTAATCATGGGAGTCGTGCCCTAAAATAATTAAAATATTAAAACAGTGTGGTACTGGCAAGAGAATATAGATTCATATCATTGAATAGAAAGAACTCCAGGAACAGACCCAAGATTATATGAAAATTAACATATGACAAACAGAGCATATTAAACTAGTGGGGGAAAGATGGGCAGTGTTATAAAAATCTAAGGTTAGATTCTTTACCTCACACTAGCTAGGCATCGGGTCAGTTTAGAAATGGATTTGCGATTTAACTGTTAAAAAAATTAAGTTATGGGCTGAGCCCCGGTGGCGTAGTGGTTGTGCGCGGGACTGCGGCCCACTGGGATGGAGGTTCAATTCCAGCAGTGGGGCTGGGCCTCCAACTCCCACCACCGGAGAGCAGTGATGCCCCCCCCCCAAAAAAAAAGATTAAAAAAAATTAAGGTATTGAAAATTTAGAATAAAGTACAGCTGGATATCTAGAATACCTTAAAGTAAAAGTCACAAGGAATGGCTCTAAAGAGAAAAGTTACAGAGAAAATACTTTGAGGTATCTTCCTGTAAAACAAGATTGTTTTCACCAACCTCAGCCTCCACAACCCTGAGAACTGAAGAACTAGATGGTACCCAGCTATCCTACTAACCGCTCTGAAAGAGAGCGCTTGAAAAGTCCTGAAGCAAAGGTGCGGGAAATATATGGCAGAACTCCAACTCAAAGCAGAGACCAAGCTTTCTGGTCCGGAAGCGACAGGTGGGACCCGAGACCCCGGCCACCCCTCGTCACCCTTGAGGTCTGGCCCTGCACCTGTGCCTGCAGGAAAGCCATCAAAGGGCAGCACTGACCCAACATCAAGGGTCAGTAGGTCAGGAAAGGATGAAGAATGAGGGCAGCGGGGAACCCAGGGACAGAGCAGCATGAGCAAGAGGATGATGAGGAGCCAGGAATGGATGAGAGGAGACCAAATGTGTTAAATGTAAAACTGAGGAAACTGGGAGGGAAACGTCACCCAATTACCAATAAAAGGGCCTTTTCCTTTTTAAGCGTTTGCTCTTTTTAAATGAGAAATATTGTACAATCCCACTGACATGACTGATCTAGAAGAGGTCAGAGCATAGAGACCAGGGTTTATCAGTAGCTACCAGGGACAGAGAGGAAGGAGGTCAGGGAAGTAAGTGCAGGGGTCAGGGGCACTGAGTTTCTGTTGTTGGTGGTGACACCTTTGGGAAGTGGACCGTGGCGGTGGTTGCATAACACGATGAGTGTCGTGTCTGATATCTTGTTATATATGCTTGATCATAAGAAAGAGGAAAAGTGTTTTTTAATGTTAAAAAGCAGATATTACAAAACCAATAAGTAAAGGAAAAAGGGAAGTGATTTGCAATCGATTTCATAAATGATTTACATCAGAAAGATGCTTAAAGTAGTCATCCTCAATAGGAAAACACACAAACCATGCAGAAGCAGTCGCACAAATAGGTGACTGGGAGTGGAGGGAGGCCATTGAAACAAATACATAGTGTTTGAACCAAGATGTTATTTTTTCCCATTTAAATTAGCGGTACGGCTTGTTTATTAACAAGACACAGTATAATGTGGAGATGGGGAAAACCACTACTCTCTGGTATTGCTGGGGAATCTGAAAAACAGAGCTGATGGGGCTGAGCCCCGGTGGCGTCGTGGTTGTGCGCGGGACTGCGGCCCACTGGGATGGAGGTTCAATTCCAGCAGCGGCTCCACAGGAGCAAAGGCTGGGCCTCCTACTCCCACCACCAGAGGGCAGTGATGCCCAAAAAACACAAAACAAAGAGAGCCGATGAGCATTTTGCCCGTAAGTATAAAAGATGCAGGGGCCAGGTTGGGTTAGTGGTAAAACGCTCACCTTCCATGCAGCAGACACATGGCCCGTTTCTAGCCAAAGGACTTTGTACACAGCCACCACCAGGGCCCTGTGCTTCTGTGCCCTCCTCTAATGCTGAGAAAGAAAGGTCTGGGGATCTACTTCTGAAAAACAGCCAAAGTAAACCCGATGGGTTCCCACAGTTCAGTCTGCACCCCATCACATGGCCGGTGTCGGGCCAGGGAGCCTTTCCACCTGTGTAACTGTGTTGCCCCGGTCAGGGACTGACCCGCCGACAGTCAACAGCAGCACCAACAAAATACAGATAGCATCCTACTCGCTCCCTCAACCACGTTTGAAGCGCGTACTTCAGTGGCGTTAATTACACCCACCACATTGCTCTAAAACGTTTCTGCCGTGCCTAGGGCTAACAACCTAGTGGGCGCAGACTTTGAAATGTACACCCTGTCTAACCTACCACGTGCGGTTCCAAATGACCCTACCTATGAGAATCGAGGGTGAGCACTCAGAGGGTACATTTATTTAACAAGGTGCTAAGATAGCATTAAGATGACGGTACAGTAAGAACCAAGGTATCAGTAAGCTCTTAAAAGCAGGTTGCGAAATAGTCTTTGAAAAGAAAATCCGCTTTTTAAAAACTGAATTTCCGTATGCAGTAAAAGGGGAAGGGGGAAGTATGTAAACCAACAAGTTCATGTTGCTGTGTGGTGCTGTTGAGTCCACAGCCACCCCCACCCATGCACAACAGCAAGAAGCACCGCCTGGTTTGGACCCGCCTCACACTTGTTCTTAAGTTTGAGCTCATTGCTGCAACCACGGTGCCAATCCATCTTGTCAAGGACTTTCCTGTTTTCCGCTCTCCCCTCTACTTGACCAAGCATGATGCCCTTCTCCAGGGACATGTGCCTAGTACAGGAGACAGAGTCTCACCGTCCTCACCTCCCAGGAATATCCTGGCTGCACTTCCTCCAGACAGACTCGCTTGTTCTTCTGGCAGCCCCTGGTACTTTCATTCTTCTTTGCCAGCACCACAACTGAGATGCGTGGCTCTGAAGCTACATCAGAAAGATGCCTGTTGCTGTCAAGTCAGCAAGGTGGAATAGAACTGTCCTACAGGAATTCCAACTTTCACGGAAGCAGACTGCCCTATCTGTCCCTCTTGGAGTAGCTGGTGAGTTCAAACCACAGAGTTTTTGGTTCACCGCAGAGGGAGGATGTGACCACCACACCTTCAGACCTCCTGTAGACCAGAAGTTTCCCTAAATAATAGGCCTGCAGATGACTTCTTCCTTCTTGCTCATTTCCTTTCTTAAAAAATGTCTTCCAGTGAAGATACTTCTGATATAACAGAAACATTTTTAATGTTATTTTTTCCTTGTAGTTCTTTGAGCTGGTTAGATTTGGTTTCTTATCTTGGAGGTCACAGTTGCTTGGGACATCCAGTTAAACCGGTGGTTCGTTCTCAACCTGTGGGTCCCAACCCCTGTGGGAGTTGAACGACTCTTTCACAGGGGTCTCCTAAGACCATTGGAAAACACATATTTCGCACGGTCTTAGGAACTGAGACACTGTTCCTCTATCTGCCCACCTGCAGATACGCCCACATATGAGCCTGGCATGATGACATCATTGTGCCAGCCCCAGCTCATACACCCCATACAAATACAGGTGTGTGTGACAAGGGTTGGGGCCATAATGTACTTATGGGGACCAGTCACACCTGTGTAGAGAGCAGCTGCTGTGCTAAAAGCGGCTACTCTGTTAAAAGCAGGTACTGTGTTGAAAGCAGCAGAATTGGTAACATGACACTTACCAGTAGCAAAATTACAGTTATGAAGTAGCAACAAAGATAATTTTTTGGTTGGGGGGGGTCACCACACACGAAGAACTGTATTAAAGGGTCACGGCGTCAGGAAGGTTGAAAAAAACTGAGTTAAATGGTCTAAGAAAATGTTTGACACTTCCGTTCTAGCTCTTCATGCATTGTGTGGTGACTAAAACCTTAAAGCTTGCAAACAGCCATTCAAGGCACGACGATTTGTCTTCTCTTCGCCTGAATCCACAGAGGGAAAAGGAGACGAGGGAACAGAAAGATCAAGTAGGATGTGTGGCTAATTGCCTCCATAAAGAGCTGCCTCCTTTGTTTGTGAGACCTGAAGAACTGGGTGCTGCCTGGCTACCACTACTCAGCATTTTGATCAAAGATTCCACAGAAAAATCCTGTTTAAGAGGAGGAAAATGCAGGAGAGCATTTCAAATTCTCATGCACTGCAAACATTATGGAACCAGAGAGGGAGGATGAAGCCCCGAAACTCTTGCTCTGAGATCCTCTAAGTTTTAAACCCAAAATATCCCCTGAAGTCTTCTTAAAAACCAAACAACAGTTTAGCCTGAGGAGGGGTTTTTGTTTTTGTTTTTTTAAAAGTCAGCCTCATGCATTCTGATTATTTAAGAACCACGTTGATGGGATCAAATTGACAACTCTAAATATTAGAGAGGAATCTTAGGGGCAGTGAGTTTATGTAAATGGGAAGGAATGACTCAGAGAGAGTTGCCTAGCATAAAGAAGTAAGTGAATGCCACGACATTGTGTATGTAGAAACTGCTGAATCGGTTTATGTTTCGCTGTGCCTTTTCCCAATAGTTACGAAATAAATCGGTTTTTAATTCGTGCCTAAAAAATAATGAGTTGTTTGTCACAGCGATTGACAGATGAAACAGGCTCCCTTGGGAACGTTTGTGGGAGGAGCTTGGGTTCTTTGGAAAAGTCACTTAGGAAGAACAGCTCTCTCCCTGATAATGCCAAAGGAAGGAGGTGTTGTTGTAGAAAGTGAGACGTAACCGACACCCTGGAGCCTTTTCCTTTGGCACTGCCAACTCCGTAGCCTGGCATCCAGACCCTTCCGTCTCAAGTTGGCTCTTCTGCAGCCCATCTCCCTTCGGTCAGCTCCCCTCACCTTCACCTCCACCCCCACCCAGGCTCCAGGGCTGAGCGGGCTCCTTGGGAGATGCTGGAGGTTCCAGCCAGCCCCTCTCTGCCTCTCCCACCTCAGGCTCTGCAAACAGCTCCAGAGCAGCCGCACTTCCTCCCCTCCTGCCTGCCTCCCTTCCCCCTTCTCTTGGCGCCCCGTCCATGGAAGCATTTGACTTTCTGATTCTCTACTCTTTATAACAAAAAGCAAAATGTTCCCCAGGCACTTGGCCTGGTTTCTGTACCCGAGCAGAGACGGCCAGGGAAGGAAGGCAGCAAAGAAGCCAGTCCCCACACAGCCTCCAGAGCCCAGAGCAGCAGCCTGGCACCCATCAGGCTTCAGAAACCTGCCTCAACATCCCACCTCGCGGCTCATAAGTGACAGCAGACATTCAATAATCTTGGTGCTCAGTATCCCCAAGGGTGACCCTCAGGGTTTGGGGAAAGTCGGAGAAATCAGCAGTCCGCCGCAGGAGGCCCAGGCCCTGGTGCCTTCTGACCAGAGGAGGAAGCTCTCGCTGGAGTGGGTGGGAGGCAGGTGTGAACACCAGACCCTGGCCCCTTGCCTGTGGCGTGTCCTCAGTGTTCACCTCCCTCCCTGCTGGCAGGGTGGGCACAAGGACACATGGACACGTGGGCCTTGGATTTCTCAGGGATGGAAGGGAGTCCTGTTAATTTTGCTTGGTAACCACACTGTGTTAAAGCTTTACTCGTGTTATTAGGAAAAAAAGAAGAAGAAGTAGTCTGTTTGGGCACTCTAACAAGTCCCTGCCAGAAACTGCGGGAGGCTGGCAGCGCAAGCCAGGTTATAAAAGGGAGATGAAACCCCTGACTGGAAAAAGACTATCAGAGGCAAGGAGCTGCAGCTGCAAACACAAGCCTGTGTCTCCGAGTCTGCGGCTTTGGGGGCGGGGGGGGGGGGGGGGGGGGGGGGGGGGGGGGGGGGGGGGGGGGGGGGGGGGGGGGGAGCTGGAGGGAGATGGTCCCAGAGTGGCCGAGCTGTTGGTGCCATTCTGGGTGGCCTTGGCGGGGAGGATAGTCCTTTGAGCAGGTGTCCTCAGAAAGGGTAATTAACACATAAGTTACAAACAGGAGTGAGAAACCCCACGTGGAACATCACCCCACCCCGGGACCGGGACTGCGAACCAGGGAGCATCTGAGAAAACGTTAGTGTTGGGCTGTTAACTGCAAGGTCACCAGTTCGACCCCACCAGTGGCTCCTATAAAGATTTACAGCCTCAGAGTCGATTCGGTGAGCATGGTTTGAGAGTTTCCATGACCTCTGGGGTTCTGAAGAAGTGGGTTTGGTTTTTTTCCAATAATTTTTTTTGGGGGGGGGAGGGGGAGCTCTTACAGCTCTTATAACATTCCATACATCATTTGTATCCGAAGAAGTCTTAGAAATGGTGGATGCTAATGAATGCCACTGAATGGTACACTTTCAAATGGTTAAAACAGCCAGCATTACGTGAGATACGGGCAAACCGCAGGTTAGGAAGGAGTTCCATTCCCAAGTCTTGAAGATTAAGGCGGGCTAAGTTAGAACAGTAGGGCCCAATTCGAATCTGTCAGTTAGTCAGTGTCCGTCTCAGGAGACAGCGTTCCTTTCCATGCATTAAGGGAGTCCTGGTGGCACCGTGGTGACCGGTTGGGCGGCTAACTGCACGGTCAGCAGTTCAAAACCACCAGCCACTCCACAGGAGAAAAGTGAGACTTTCCACTCCCGGAAAGAGAGTTGCCATCTTGGACACCCACGAGAGCGGCTCTCCAGCGTCCTGCAGCGCCAGGAAGGGTCCGTTCACTCTATGGCCTGAGTCTTTGAGTGAAGGCACCCGTGTGCAGCAGAACCGCACACAGCACCTCCTGATCCCCGGCCAGCCCCACGATCTGTGGCAGATCAGACCCTTGTGATCCACAGGGTTTCCTCGCCTGCTTTTTCTAAGTAGATGGCCAGGCCTTTCTTCCTAGGCTGACTTAATCTGGCAAACCCAGTGAAATCTGTTCACCATCATAACAACACGCCGATTCTCCAACGACAGGCAGGTGGAGGCTGCACAGGTAGTCTACTGGCCAGGAATGGTCTCCTGCATAAAAGGCAAGAATCCACCAAAGCCACCCATCTATTTTACCACAACAAAATTATCACACACACACCCATGACATTGTTTTTAAAAGCTCAACCTGAAGTAAAATAAAGATGCCCTCTAACTAAGAAATAAACATCTATGACTATGTACTTTCTCAACAAGGACTTGTTATTATCACCCAGCACCTGACTCTAACTTGCAGATCAACGGATTAAAAAGTAGAAACCAGCCATCAAGACACGAGTATGTGCTGTTAACATATCAATAAAAAGGTAAAGTGCAAATCGGGCTCCTGGTGCCCAGTTTTCTCAGGTCTCCACCACGTAGATAAGCCCATCTCCTGGGCTGGACATGTTGACTTCAAGTCAGCCCTCATCAATCCGATGGCGGCCACCCAAGAGCCAGACATGGTGCTGGGAGAAATTAATCAGCAAACCCAAGCATTTAAACAGTTCAGACACATCCCGCATGGCGGGGCTGAACAGGTGCAAGAGAGGACTTCGAGATGGCCAGCCACAAGGAGCCCAAAGTCTGGCTGCTTCTCTGTTTGGAATTGCTCAAACCCTTGGTGCTGGAAGAGGAACAGATTTCCAACCCCGAGGTCTTCCACGCCTGCCTCCAGCCAGCTCGGAAATCGTTACTGGGCTCAGCCAAGCTGCCAGCCCCGTCTGAAAATCCACAACCTGCGAGGAAAATAATTGAAGCAGAAAAATCCTCCATCTGCGCTATCTGAACATGTTCCAGGCTTCCGGGTCTGCGTTGAGGTCTTGGTCCTCCAAGGCACAATCCACGGGGACAGACTCTGAGCCCATCTGCCCATCTGTCCCCGGCACCTATTTGGTGTTCCTTGCTGGGGTGTTAGAAGTTTCAGAGGGCCATTCAGGACCTCATCTGGAAGGGACATCAGCGGGCACCTCGAGCCGAAACGGAGACTCAGGTCCAGAGAAGGAAGAGTTTGGCCCAATGTGACCTAGTAACTCAGTGAGAAAGCTAGGCCATAGGTCCTGTCATGCAGCCATTAGTTAACATATGAGGGCTGCTAACCACAGGGAAGGCTGTTCGGGTCCATTGAGAGAGTGAGGCTGGGAGACAGAACTCAGAAAGATCACAGCTCATGAACTCCCACGGAGCGCAGTTCTACTCTGAAGCATGAGGAGTCACCATGAGGCCCTGGTTACTCAACATAACGCAAGTTTTGGCTTGGTTTTTCAGAACCCAGACCATCACCCACCTGTCGGCTCATCACATGCTGGTGACTTGAATGTGGCTATGATACTGGAAGCTCTGACACCTGTTCCTCAAAGGGCCAAAGAATCGCCCACGGCACACAGATTTCAGCAGAGCTCCCAAACTAAGGCAGACTAGACAGAGAGAGGTCTTCTCAAAATCCGCGAGTGGAAATCCTAGGGACCACAGACCACTATGCAGACTTTGACGCTCTTCTTTTGGACATATCATCAGAAGGAACCAATTGTTGGAGAAGGACAACGTGTTTGGTGAAGCGAAAGGCCGGGAAGGGTGAGGGAAATGCATAAGGAGAACGAGAGTGACTAGAAGAGGAACCAGGTCTCCTGGGGTCTGAGCTGCCCATCTCCCCACTGCACCGGCCGGACTTTGGGTCTGGTTTGTTCACTGCAGAGTTCCCAGTGTCTTGGATGTCCTTAGAACAAGGCAAGCTTCAAAACTTACTTCTTCATTGGCTGAATGAAAATAGCCACCATGGCAGCTATCATCTAAGGGTGCCGCTATGTGTGGGGCACAGTGCCAATTTCCTTCCTGATGTGGCACTTCTGGGATGTCCATTTCACAGACCTAAGGACATAAGGCTGAAAACAGTTAAGAGTTGTGGTTGGAGGGATCATTCAGTTATTCTGACCAGGGAGGGGGAACACATCTGGCTCACAGATCATCTAGTGAAATCATCAATACCAGTTAACATCACATGCCTCACCAAAGAGCACCAAAGAGAAGCCATTGCAGCCATCACATAAGGGGTGAGCTAATTAACCAGTATGGCTCGAGGATGATGTTTTAAATATCCAAATAGCTCATGGCAGGAAAAAGACTTCATAGAGACCTTCATACAGACATTGTCCTGTAGTTGTCTCTGTGGCAGAAACCGTCCATCATGCCCAGGACTGATTCCCTCCCTTCTTCTTAGTTATTATAGCAGGCGACCAGCTATATCTAGACTTTCCAAGCCATCTTTCAGCTAGATGCAGTCATGTGACTAAATCAGAGGCAACAGATTGTGAGCAGAATGGATATGTACAACTTTCACTCCACGTCCTTACAGGAAATAGCTCTTTCTCCACATCCACTCTTTCTCTCTTCCGGCAGGCTGGAATGCAGACAGTAGTTGGAACTATGAGGACTAGAACTCAGAAGGTGGAGGGTGGTGGTGCGCAGAATGAAAGGTTGGGTCCTAGATGATAGCACGGGCAAAGTTAACTACTAGCCCCCTTTTGGTTGACACTGTAAGGTGCCATCAAATTGGTTCTAACCCTCTAAATAAAGCACAGGTCTGGCACAGTCTTCCCAATGACTGCTCTCTTTGAGTTCACTGTTGCAGTCACTGTGCCTGTCCATCTCATAGACTAGAGGGTCTTCTTCTTTACATGGACTCACTATCAGACATGTCCTTCTGCAGGCAACTGATAACATAACCGAAGTACATGAGTTAATATCTCTCCATCTTTACTTTTAAGGAAGATCCTGGCCATACTTCTTCTAAGACATTATTTGTTCATTCTTCTGAAAGTCCATGGGCTCTTCAATATCCTTCGTATGCATCGATTCTTCTTCATGCCTCCAACTTTCACACATATATAAGGTGACTGAAAATACCCTGACTTGGGTCAGGCTCATCTTAGTCTCCAAGCTGACATCTTTCCATTTCTGTGCTTTAAAAGAGGCCTTTGTTCCAAATAAAATGAAATCCTTGACCAACTCCAATCTTTCCCGAATTGATCTTGAAGCTGCTTATTGGTTTTGTTGTGAGGATTTTTATTTTTTGGTTGTTGACGTGTTCTCCATTCACAAGACTGCAATCTTCGATCTTCATCAGTAAGTGCTTCAAATCTTCTTCACGTTCAGTAAGCAAAGTTGTCACCTGCATATCACAGGCTGTTCACGAGTCTTCCTCCAATGCTGATGATCACGTTCTTCAAATTGCCTAGCTTCTCCGACTATTTACGTGTCACACAGATTGAATGTGTATGCTAAAAGGACCAAACTTGATGCCTACCTTTCCTAATTTTTAAACCATGTAGCGCCCTACATCTTGTTCTATTTCAACAACAAACAGTCTCTTGGTCTATGTACAGGTTTCACAGTTAAGTGTTATGAAATTTCCATTCTTTCCAATATTAGCCATAATTTGTTATGCTCCACAGAGTTCAATATCAAAGTTCAATATCAAAGTCAGCAAAACACAAGTAAGCCCCTTTCTGATGTTCTCTGCTTGCAATCGAGATCCATCAGATACCAGATAGGATCTCTTATTCCACACCTTCTTCTGAATCTGGAAGGCCCCTGTCTAGATACAGCTGCAGCTATTTTTAAATTATCTTTAACATAATTTTACTTGCAGCTACTTCCGACCCCCAGTTACTGAGAGAAAAATAGACATCCATCCTGCTGAACCCCAGGGGTTCCTGAGGAGCACCAATGAATACATGATCAGCGGCTAACCTAAGGTCAGAAGTACAAGACCATCTAGCAATACTCAGAGATCAACTGCCTGGCAATCCACTTTTGAAAGTTCATAGCCTTCGAAGACTTTTGGGAGCACAGTTCTGTTCTGATCCACATGTGGGTCAACATGAGTTGGAACCAATTCTATGGCAACTTGCTTTGGGGGTGGGGCTTTGGTTTTGTTTTTTGGTGGTGGCTTTTTTAAAATTTGCTTAAGCCCTTGTGTTTGGGGGGGGAGGGGCTCTGTGGACAGGGAGAAGCTCTGGAAGTAAAACAGTTAACAAAATGTTTAACAAAATGTCAGGATTTTGATTCCAGCAGCCACTCCTTGGGAAAAAGATGTGGCCGCCTACATCGGTCCATAAGACGGCAGCTACGGAAACCCTCTGGGCAATCTCCTCTGTCCGAGGGTTGTTGTGAGTCTGAATGAGTTCAAAGATGATGGGTTTCATTTTGGTGTGTGGGATGTTGAGGGCAGTGACAGTCACTGAGACTTCTTGTTCAGGTCACACGACTCTTTTTTTTTCTTTGCCAGAGCATGCTGTCTGATATTTATTTGGGGGTTTTGGGAGCTTTATGCGGGGACTGAAATGTTTCCCACTTTTGCTCTGCTCCTGGCACAAAGGCACATAGCGACTGGCTGCGCACCTATCGCTGTAAGCACTAGAACGCGAAGCTTGTCGACAAGTTGACTCCTGTTGACTCCGTGGGTGTCTACGGCAGCCCCACGGGTGATATTCAGTGGCTCTCTGGGGGGAGGTAAACCACAAGGTCGGTGAGAAAGGTCGCAAAGAACCAAACCCATGCGTGAGAGGCTCCTCGAGACTGCCCGCTCTCCAGCAGTCTCCTCCACTGAGGCTCTAAAGGGTGGCAGGGAAAAGGTGCCAACGTTCAAGGAATCTGGTCCCCAGATGGAAACCTCCTGCAGCGAGTCACTGCACACCCCCTCAAGGGCCACTCTGTGACAGCGTGCCATGGAAGCAAACCTTCCAGTGGATGTATGTGTGGGGGGTGGGGTGGGGAGTGGGGGCGTGCACCCGCCCAACCAGATGACTAGACAAAACAGCTTCCTATTCAAATCCTCCCGTGCCTTTGTGGGAACTTGCTCTTGCTATTCCCTGCATGTTCGAGGTGACTGCAAGCGTATCTTATCTCATGCAAGACACGTGCTCCTCCAGCTAACAGCAGCCCACACTTCCTCCAACCTGACTCTTTCACAAACGGATTGGATGAGCTTTCCGTTGCAAGGCATGCTATTATGAGTCTCGCGAATGAAAAGGGGCATCATCTCCATTGCATTAGCTTTTCAACCTGGGTTTCACATTCCTTCCTCAACCTGGCAGCTTTTTATAGGTCATCTTGCCAGGCCTCGGAAAGTCCTCCGTCCAATAGAAAATGCACTATTCTCAAGCCAAGGGAAGAAGGATTCCCACCTCTAAACTAGTCAAGACTCTCTAAGTCCCCTGGTAGGCGCCTTAGTGGCATAGTGGATTATGCATTGAGCTGCTAACCACAAGGTCAGTGGTTCAAAACCACCAACCACTCTTAAGGAGACATATGAGGCTTTCTATTCCTGTAAAACTGTATCGTTTCAGAAACACACAAGGCATATTTACCTGACCCTATAGGGTGGCTATGCGTCAGAATCAGCTCCGTGAAAGGAAGGTTTTGTTGTTGTTGTTGTGGTGGTGGTGGTGGTGGTGTGGTTTGGGGTATGTGTCCTGGTAGTGCATGGTTCAGTGCTTGGTTGCTAAGGGAAACGTTAGCAGTTGGAACCCACAAGTCTCTCGGAAGGAGAAAAACTCTGACCACCTGTGAGAATTTCAGTCTAGGAAACCCCATAGGACTGTTCTCCTCTGTCATGCAGGGTCATTTATAAGTAGGAACAACTAGATCACACACACAGAGCAATGGGAAAGTGATAGGATTCTTGCCTTCCATGAGGACATGCATGATTCATTCCTGGCCAATTCACCTCATGCGGAGTCTTCACCCATCTTCCACCCAGTGGAAGTTTGCATGTTGTCATGATGCTGAATGGGTCTCCGTGGAGTCTTCAAATTAAGACAGACTAGAAAGAGAGGTCTGGCGGTCTCAACTTCCAAAAATCAACCCATAAAAAATCCTTTGGGCCCCACCAATCCATCACTGATCACGGGGTTGGGAGAGAGCAGTGGGAGAAGGTCTCATTCTGTTGTCTGGAAGTAGCCATCAGTCGGGGCAGAGTCTAGAGCAGCTAAAAGCGTGTGCCAAGTTCTGCCTGCCCGAGACAATTCGGAGGTGACTGAGAGAACTGAGCCAGAGCTAGAAACCGAGACCTTGAGTTCTTCCATCTGTCCACTAGGCCTTGGTCGTGTTCGTTCCATTTGAGGGTGGAGACCGGTCCCTTGCGGTGAGAAATGAATACGCATGTTCCATGCTTTGTTTCTACACACCATATCCTCCAAGATAGGAGAGAAGGCCAGCTTCCAGAATCTTCAGACTGCCATGAAGTGGCTCCTGGCTCACTGGGGCCCTGCAGGAGGGGTCGGCCTGCTCCATAGTCTTCAAAACGGCAAGTCACTGTGGGGAGAGGCAAGCTCATCTTTCCCAGTTGGTTGGTTTGAAATGCTGGCCTTGTGGTTTCACAACCCATGGCCCCACCAAGGTCCTTCTCCGACACCACAAGTCTCCAGATAATGCGCCCGCTCCCTCCATAGGCCACGGAGTCCCATGACCACACCTGAGCCCATCTCCGTAGCCAGGAAATATCATGTGTTGATTTGCTTAGACCTGTCTGTCTGCAGCAATCCCTCTAGCACGTTAGACAGTCATCTGATTGGAATGGGAAGGTCGGTGTCATGCCCCCAGAGTCACAAGAGTGCACACAGGGGAGGAGGCGTAGGCAGGACACAGAGGAGGTCACTTGTGGCTCCTCCAACCACCTCGTGTCCACAGAGCTACAGAGGTGTAAGGTAGCACCAGCTTGCTCTGGCAACCACCCTGCATGGCTGATTCCTATAACGCTTCCTTTCGATGGGAAGCCTGAAGTCCCCCACATACATGTGCTGTTGATAGCATGAGTAGCCATCATGTGGTAATGGTGCGATTCCATGTTCTTCCTGAGACCCAAGACAAAGGTTTCCTCTTCCCCCCAGTTTTTCATCGGACCTGGGGTGGGGGTGGGGGTTCCATTATCATAGTGAGTCTAGCTCATTTTGCACACAGACGGCAAGGCTCAGACTTTAAGGGGGAACCAAACAGAACACACATGGCGTGGCCAACTTCTACTCTGACTTTCACCAGATCCATGTGCACTCTCTCCATCAGTGGGCGTCCCCTTGTGCTGCCTTAACAACCACAGCTGAAGAAAGCTTCCCATCCAGGTGGCTTTAGGAGCCAGGGGTTGGTTTGCTCACAGTTCTGGAGGCTCCCTGTCTCAATGCCGAGCACTGGCTTTGCAGAAAGAAAAGCCTTCCTTGATTGCCTTTTCAGCTTCTTGTCCACCAAACACAAACGCTGCTGTTGAGTTGATTCTGATTCATGGCCACCCGGTCGGGCAGGGAGAGCTGCCTCCAGGGGTTCCCAGGCTGTCGGTCATGTATGGACACAGAAAGTCCCGTCTTTCCCCCACAGGACAGCCAGTGGGGTTGAACCACAGACTTGAAGGTTGGCAACCACTGCACCACCAGTGGGACCCTTCCAGTTCTAGAAGCTGGTGGAAATGGGCACGCTGGCATGCCTGGGCTTGTCCACGCATCTGCCTCTGTCGATCACGGCATCTCCCCCCACAGGGTGCATCTGTGTCCGCTCTGCTCCTTCCATAAGACACCTCTCAGATGAGATTCTGTGTAGGCCTCAGTCAGAAAAGCTCTGCTTCCCAACAGGGTCTATTTACAAGAATGAGGAGGACAGTGTCAACATAATAGTTGGGGGGAGGGACACAACTCAGTCCATGACAACATCTGTCAGTAAATCCCACCAGGAGTGAATGTGTACAGACAATAAGTGATGCAGTGATTTGTGGGGAGTAGCAGAGTGGGGAAGGGCCAGGGGAATCGGGGAGCAAACAATGAAGGCAGGAGGGGGAAGGAGCATTAGAACTGAGTGGGCTGGTGCACAGACTACTATTTTTTTTGTCAATAAATCATTTTATCGGGAGCTCTTACAGCTCTTTTAACAATCCACATGTCGGTTGTATCAAGTACGTTTATACAACTCTCTTTAAAAGCAATTTAACGATGGAAGCATGTGACATGTGAGTATATTAAGGAAACTGCTCAAAAAAGAAAGAAAAGAATCCAAACTTGACCCACGGTGTGCATGGGTGAAGGAGGAAGAGCTTCTGCTTGGGAGCAGTGCATTTATGTCAATGACGGTGGGACGTTTGGAAAAAGAAGATGGTCGTACAAGAAGAGTCTGATCGAGGGCACTGAATTATACATGTGGAGGTTGTTGAATTAGAGAATGTTTCGTTGCATGTCCTTGCCACAATTAAAAAGATAATCACACGGAGAGCAATGAGCACAAAGAAGAGGAAAATGTTCTAACATTGATGTCGGTGCTGATCGCATAATTCTTCTTGACATGACTGAACGATTGTTTTGTATGTCATATAGATGAGGGGACCATAAGATGATTTTTTTTAAATGGGGTCGAATTTTATGCTATTTCTAGGAAAACTACACGAGCAAGATTCAACAGAAAGGAAGGCATACTTTTAAAAGATAAAACTAAGGAGTGGTACGTGAGGAGGTATGGAAGAGACGCCCAGCAAAGGCTGAGGGGAAAGCCTTTTTTTTAAAACGATGACTCTGAACTCTGGTAACTTCACAAGCTTCTCAAGGGAATCGCATCTCTTTGATGAAACTAAACCAAAGGCTGTCGACCATGGACGTGGGTCAGATTTGTCTAAGCTAGACCACACAGAACCCAACCAAGCAGGTCCATATGCAAAGAAAAAGTCTTGGCTCCGCATCAAATGCTTGGCATTTGCACGTCTGACATTCAAATGAAATATTAAAATATTTATCTGACTTACATTATCCAGCCAATTATTGCCTTCACCTGGGTAGCATTAAAGCGTTTCCCCTATGGTTACCCCACGTCTCCTCCACCCCAGCTTCCTGCCATTCATAGAGCTGGACAGCCTGTCATCAAGCTATTCCTTCGAGAAGTGAAACATGTTGAGAAAGCCAGGTCTGAGACAAGAATGCTCTCTGGGCCCAAGGTCAGCTTCCATGTAGACGGCGTCATGCTAGGCATTAGCAGTAAGGATGGAAAGAGACAGGTGTAAATAGGGCATAGCACATGGATAACCAAGACTGGATGTCTAGTGGAAAAGTCCAAAGGAGGAGGCAAACCTTCTGGGTGGTTTTCATTGGCAAAGAGAAGGTCATTTCGGTTCACATGATGAGAAGCTCCAATTCAAACATCCTGACCTTGAGATAACAATATTGGATGTCTGAAGAAAGGCTGGAACTTAAAATGAACAAATCTGGAACCATCGACATCTCAACCACAAAAGTGAATGAGGTTTTTGAGACAAAAGGTGGGGAGGGACAAACAGAAGGCGGGACTTCCATGAGGGAGCAGTCAGCTTTCGGGAGCGGGAGAAGACGGGAAACCTGGGCACTGAGACAGACCACGGCTGAGCAGAGATGTAGAGGATCACAGGCAAGTGAGGTCCCTGGAGACAAGGCTGAAAGCGTTTCAAAAGGAAGGAGAAGTCAAGCTGAGCAGATCAGCAGGACAAGGTGCCCTTGGACTTACTCATCAAGGTCATTGGTTATCTCCATTCAACGCTTTCAACTGAGGAAAGATGTGGGGAGACACTGGGGAGCCAGGAAACATGGCTGTCCAGGAGACCCCCACCTTCATGTGCTCGGAAGGGAGAGGGAGAAGCAGAGAAGTAGCTAGAAGGGTACAAAGCCCAAGGGTTGTTTGGCGAGGAAAAGGAAACAGAGCTGAGCACTGATGTCATCAACGAGTGAAGGATAAAATAAGGCCTCCGCCTCACCCCACTGGGTACGACACTGAGGAAAGGGGACTCAGATAAAAAGCAACAGCCCTGAGGCTCAGGAAGAAGTGGTTCAGCTGCTACAGCAGCAGCCAGGGTGAATGAAAGGCGCTGAAAGCACACGAGTCGCCGAGGCTCGCCCACTGGGCATCTGCCCCCTCCAACAGACTAACTCCACACCCATCAGGCACTTCTGGGACTTCTGGGCTTCACAAAGGGTTCTGGGAACCAAGCACGTTCAAATTTCTGCTTCTTTGCCCCTGGGGGACGTGCTTCCCAGCATTGGATTTTCTTCCCCTGAGCTCAAGGCCATAATGTCAGGGAGAGGCTAGAGAGCTATTAGGACCATGGAAGCTACCCAAAGCATGCCTGGCTATTTGGTCTCTGTCCAAGTCTGTTTCTATGAAGGTACCCTAAAGGAAGGATATAAAGTAAACCAGAAGTCGAGACTGACTTTCCCTCATGCAGCCTTTCTTGTCATCTTACTCACTAATGTGCCCCCAACCGGGGCCTAGCACCACTAGTGCTCCATAAGTTCTCGGCTTTGGGGCTAATTTATTGGATTCTCGAAGCCGAGTTCATATTCTGATCAATAGCCGTTGTCTCAGTGAATGTCCACAAAAAGATAGGAGTTTGACTCTTCGTTTCTAAGGTCCCTCCCAACCCAGAGATCATGTGATCTCACCTCGCCTCCAAGGCTTCCACTGTCTGCTCAGACCTGATTCCAGGCAAAATTAGAACTATCCTCCAGGTTACAAAGGTACGGCTCTTAAGGGTGATGGATGGGTGAATGGATGGATGGGTGGGTAGGTGGATGGACGGATGGGTGGGTAGGTGGATGGATGGATGGATGAATAGAAGGAAGGATGGGTGGGTGGGTAAGTGGATAAATGGTGGAAATTCTGAGTGGCAGCAATCAATGAGTGTTTGACCACTTCCTGGGAATGGGAACCATATTGTTGAATGAGGATAATTAAACTTGTCACTGCAGTTTATCATCTTCCTTGCGATGAGTTTCAAGCTCCCAAGAAGGATCCTGGTGACCTCTTAGGTGTTCATAAAAACTCTGAACAGATGATCCTTTAGCATCGCTCTACCACACCCCTCAGAGAGGGAATCTGAGTTTCCTGTACATCAGAGAGTTTATTTTTGATACCTTGTTTAAACTAAAGGAAGGAGTGGTTTATGCAGCATTTCTTCTGCCTTAGATTTTCACCAATGGTATCACTGCCATCTTGTCCATCCTCCTAAATAGTTTTACTAGCACTTAGTCTTTGAATGTCCTAGAGGGTGGCCAAGGCTACCCTCTTCATGGAAGCAGACTGCTACACCAATAGCCCTCAGAGAGACTGGTGGGTTTGAACCAGCAACCTCACAGTTAGCAGTTGAGTGCCTAACCAAGATCCTACCTGTCCCTTAAAAATGGAGTACGTCCTCTTTGTCTTAATCTACTTGGTTTCCACAACGATCTTGTAGAGGGACCTGGAGCTTACTGGCTCCATTGGACAGGTGGAGAAGGTGAAGCTCAGAAAGGGCAGGCGACCTGCTCGAAGTATGAATGAGTTGGTGGTTGGTCTCAATTGGAAATCAAGGCTCTTGAGTCCCAGCCCAGGGGGCTGGCTCCAATATTCTTTCTGTTGCCTCTGGATGCCCTCCTGCTCACCTCAAATGCATCAGACCTTATTATGTTCTCCTGGGTCTGCTCCTCGAACAACATGTAGCCCCAAACCTTGTCCATCTTCTGGTCCAAAATCTACACAATTTCCTCCACCTCTCTTTTCCCTTTTGAATGTTTTCATTTCCCACTGCAGAGTCAGAGCTGGTTGCCACGTTTGGAAAAAAAATTTTTTTTATCTCCAGCTGTGATCAGCTCCTTCTCTCTAGTCCTTTCTCTAATTCCATTCTTCATCCCGCTTTGCCCACAAAACAGGAAAGAACATGAGCACCACTGCCAAGTCTGCCTCCACCCAAGACTCAAACCATCACCCGCCTCCAGGACAGCGCCAGACCCATTTCTAGGCAGTAACAAGGTGACCAAGCTGTCAGCCCCAAAGATGCCTTTCTCCCCACCTCTGACTTCCACATCGTGTGAGCAAAGCATCCAGGCTTACAGGGGAGGCATCGATGTGGGCGCCGAGGTACTTCTGAACATTGGTCGCTGAAAACCCTCTGCAGCACAGTCCGGTTCTGACCCATCCTGGTTCAACATCCACGCACGGCAACAGGTTTGCACTGTGGTTTTTATAGACTCCCAGGATTTTGTCAACCCAAAGAGAGTTTGCCAACCTTTGACCAGCTCAAATATGTCTGGTGTATGTGTATGGGGGTGGGGGTGGGAGTTGTTCTAGAAGGAAACATGTTTTCCTCTCACTTCTTCACTGCTTCTTCAGGGCCGAGACTGGCACAGGGCCACAGCTTTGGGTGCCTTCAGGCTGAGGCAGGGCCACATAGTGCCCCATCCTGAAGCCAGAGGGTCGAAGGCCCTGAGGTTCCCAAAGCCTTCTCCCAAGCAAGCTAAGGGAAGCGATGACTATGCCCGATGCCTGCTTCTCTGCCTGACTGGAAGAACACGAAGGGCCTCTCCACCTTTCTGTTCTTACCCCTTCTAGGCCTCAGCTCATCTAACTCTGAACTCCGCAAGCCAATGAGGGCTCTGATGGACCCGCCTTTGATGGAGAACCCGAGACACAGAGAGGGAAGGCTTCACTAGCTCAAGGTCATCCCACGGTGAAATGGTGGAGCCGGGATTGGAAGCCATGGAGCTCCAGAAGCCAAGCGCTGCATCACGAGCCTCAAAGACACACTTAGGTACACAAATCACCCTAACTTTACTACCAAGGGTATGGTTGGCTTTTTTATTTTAACAAACCAGCATATCCACACTCCACAGCACACATTCATCCGAGTCAAACTCTGGGATGTCGAGTGGGGATTGCGCACTTATTCCATCAAGGGCCCCTGTGCCCAGAACATTTCCAGGGCTGGTCTTTGGGCACTGCCTTGGGCGACCCCGCGAGCTCCCAGGAGGAGGCAGCTCCTTGGAGCTGGACCAGGCTTTGGCATCCAGCCCCAACCTTGAGGTGTCAGATCTGGTGAACAGGTTCTGGGGATCAGGCTGGGGTGATGTTGTTTTTGGATGAAAACCACCAGTGGCTCTAAACTAACATGGCTGGCTTCTCCTGTGGGGATGTCACGCTGGCCCTCCCGGCCAGTGGGAGAAGAGCTGGGCCTCCCAAGGAGACGACTCAAGAGGACAGGCCTCGCAGCTGGACCTACCGACGCAGGTCTGTTTGCCGCTTCCTCTTGGGCAGTTGCACCTCTGAAGCCAATCAGTCATGAACTTGGAGTTGTTTTTCCAATGGTGGAGATGAATTTCCACTGATTTGCACACTCGCTCAAGCCGCCGGTAGGGAATGACACACATTTTCGAGAAGGCTGGCCAGGTGAGGAGTTCAGCCCAAGGCCATGCGCACAGAGACACTCGGTGACCCTTCGTGAGAATGAGTCACAGTACTGAGCTCCAACAGGAGAGAGCTGGCCGCTTCCCACCCCTCATCCCTCAGGAGAAAACGCAGCGGCTAAACTTCCACACCATCACACAGGAAGCTGCCCTCGCCAGCATCGCCTTTCCTTCCGGTGCTGGTTTGATGTCGATGCAGTGAGTGGCCAGCATCACTGCTTCTTCTCAGAGGCTCGGGCTCAGGGGCCAGCGGGCCAGACCGTTGACATCTTCACACAACCTACCTACTCTTTGCTTGACCTGTCCCCAACCTGAGGACACAGAGAGCTCGGGCATTGGCAACAGGAATCATACATCTTTCAGGCCTTGTTTCTCAAAGGCTCCCCTTGTTTTTTTTGTTTTCCTGGCAAGACCTTTGAAGAGTGGTGGCGATGGGGGATGTGGGGGGAGGGGAGTATAGGAGGACCCAGCTCCAGAAAACACCCACGGCGGAGATGCTGAGCCCACTACCTCGAGGAGAACCCAGAACCGCCCATGCCAAAGATAAAAACAAACCACCAAGCTTACCTCGGGTACTTCCCAAGAATCTACTATGTGCTGGGCACTGGCTCAGTTGGGACCACTCTACGCTAAGTTTCCAGAAGACACAACCTGGATCAACAGGTGGAACCAAGTTCCTTCTCTGGACCAGGCACTATCCATGCTGGACCACTCTGCCTTATGTGGTTTTTTTAAAATTTGTTTTTTGGGGCATCACTGTCCTCTGGTGGTGGGAGTAGGAGGCCCAGTCTTTGCTCCTGTGGAGCCACTGCTGGAATTGAACCTCCATCCCAGTGGGCCGCAGTCCCGAGTACAACCACTATGCCACCGGGGCTCAGCCCTACCTTATGTTTTAAGAGTGTGAACTGTCTCTGGAGGTAACAATGCATGAGTTGAGTGTCGTTTTTCAGGTCAAGGGTAAAGGAGACTGCCATATTGTGGGGGTGGTCAGATGTGCAATACGCATAATCTTGAAGGGTCTCTGGATCCCTCAAACCTCATGAGTCCATGAAAATCTAATTTAAGGCAGCATGCAAGCAAGTCTGTGCCCATACCCGCCCCCCCAACCCAGCCACCTACCACCCATCTACAGCAGTGCCTCCTCAAAGAAAACAGAGGTTCCCATGTCAACGGGAAAGCTGCCCTACATCACAGGTGGGCTTGGACTGGAGCCGCTGAACTCCCAAGGCAGGGGTGATAGAAAGCTCTCATTGGGACCTTCTTCTCAGAGGACTTCTTTGCAGATTCGGCTCCCTGAATCACCCCCGTATCCACCTTCACCCCCAGCTCCAACTCTTCTCTCCACCCCACCTCCACTCCCTGGCCCCTGGTGCCTGCATCCAGGAAGCAGGTGCCTGGGGTCCAGGTGGGAGAGCTCTGGTCCCCCGAGCCACTGTTTGCACACCCCAGGCCTGCGTGCCCCCACTTCCACCCAGCCAGGCCTCCCTCGTGCAGAGTGCCGCCGTGAGGTTGCCAGTCTGCTTTCAATATCCTCCAGTCCCTCGCCAGCCTACCAGCCAGACGGTCCCCCGGCCCAGCCCTTGCTCTTTGAAGAAAAGTGATTTAATTTCATGAGACTTCAGGGTAATCGTGTTATGATCTTCAACATTAACCAGAACCAACTCCCTGCTACAGGAGGGTGGGGAAGGAAAGAGGAAGAAAAAAGTAAACAGTCCCCTCCACCATTGCCAGAACTGAGAGGAAAAAGAAAATCAGACCAGCGGCCTTGCCGGGTCCACTGACGAGCCTGGCCTCTGCCAGAAGCGGGGCCACCGAGCCAAGGTTTCCGAAAGCAAGGAAGTTGGGCTTGGCAGGGCCTCCTTTTCTACAGGTTAATCAGCTCCATTCTGAGGGGGAGAGAGATTGGTTTTCATTCTTGGGGCTACCTTCTCCTCTCCTCCCTCCTGTTCCCACCCCACCCCCAAGCCCACACCCACTCATTTCCCATCCCACCCTGCCCTGCCGGTCATTGGTCTCTCTACCGGGGCCCTGGGCATCTCCCTGCCTCCACTGCGGGGCCAGAGGCAAAGCCACTTTGGGTATTGAGATTTTTCCGGAAGCGCTTCACCTCTGGACCTCTTCCGCCCATCTTGCCAAGGCGCCCGGACCACCTGGATGGGAAGGCTGGATAGGGAAAGGGCAGGAAGAGGTCAAGAGGGAGGCTTGAGCATGGCAGGGAGGAGCTCGGGCTCCAAACCCAGCACAGGGCATCTGGGGGTTAGCTGTAGCCAGGGAGGATTCTCGTGAACAACGGTCCCTCTTGGCGGACAGTCAGAGGGTGTGGTGCTCTCATGAAGAAACAGCAAATAACCAGGCTCCAGGGTCACCAGGGAGGGGGCTGGAGAGAGGCGAGGACCCGGGAAGTGGCAGATCACATGGGGAAAGTCCTCCACTCGGGGCTGCTGCCTGGGAAACATCTGCTGGGGCTCAGCCCTGGATGTGGGGGAAGTTCACCCACCGGGCGTCCCCTTCCACCTCTCGGCCTGGCTGGCCTCGCAGCCTCTCTGCAGGCAGATGTGGGTCCTCACCTCCCTAAAGGACATTGGAATTGCAGCCTCTGCAATTGCATGCAGGGACCGAGGAGGTGCCCCTGGAGGGACCTCCTACCCTCTGTCCCATGGCAGACCCCACCATCCCTTTCGATTTCAAGCTGGTGCTGGGAGTGTCTTGGGGACGCTGGCGGGCCTCCAGGCCTCAGCGGGACTCTGCAGGCAGATGTTTGCAGCTTCGGGGCGTCTCTAGGGTTCAGAGGAGCCAGCTGTCACCTGACAGGCACAGTGCCCTCCTCCCTTGGCCTCCTTTCCAGGTTGTTGGGGGGGTGAGTGTCTAGGTAGACACTCCTGCCACTCGGACAAGCAGGTGGGCACCCCCTGTTTAATACAAAGCTGGTGGCTCAGGACTGTGACTGTGTTCATTTCCAGCTGAAACGAATGACCACCAACAAGAAAACTCAAGACAACAGCATTCAAAATTCTCAGTTCTGCTCAGAGAGCAGAGGCAGAAGATCGAGGGTCAGCAGAGTCAGTTTTTCAGGGGATGGGGCGGTGGTGGTGTCAGAGGGCGAATCTATTCCCTGCCTCTACTGACTTCTGGGGGTTTCCAGCACCCCCTGGTGTGTTTCTTCAGACCCTGCCTCCCACTTCCCACATTGCCTTCCTTGGATGTGTGTCTGCCTTTCCTTGCTCTTAGAAAGCCCCCGGTGTTTGGATTCAGTGCCTGCCCCCAATCCAGGAAGGCTTTCATCTCTAGATCCTTAATTTTTTTTTTTTTTTTTTTGCATCACTGTCCTAGTGGGAATAGGAAGCCTAGTCTTGCTCCTGGATTTGAACCATTAATCCTATGGGTCGCAGTCCCGCACACAACCACTGCACCACCGGGGCTCAGCTCGAGATCCTTAATTAACCCTGTCTCCAAGCCCGCTCACATCCTGAGATCCTGGTGGACACGACACGGTGGCATACCAGGTTCCATGTTGGGCTACAAACTGGAAGGTCAGCAGTTGGAAACCACTAGCCATTCCTCAGGAGAAAGATGGAGCTTTCTGCTCCCCTAAAGTCGTACAGCCAAAGGGGCACGTCCACGCTGTCCTGCAGGGTCCCTGTGACTTGGAACAGCCCCATTGGCAATGGGTGTTGGGTTGGTCGGCTGGATTCAGCCCTTGACAGGAGAGGTTTGGTAAGTTCTTCGGGCCCCAGTCAGACCAAAGTCCAGACTTGGAAACTAGAATGTATCTGAATACTTCCCCCCCCCACCCCCGCCTTTTGAAAATAATGTTCCTATTCTTTAAACTTTACATTAAAATTTTAATTTAAGACAAAGGTCAAGCAGAGTAGAATGGGGGGATTACCAGGTCTAATTACAGATCATGTGAAAAGATATTATATTAGAAAAGTGATCAAAACAGGCTTAGAGCAAGCCTTGGAGCATGTCAGGAGCTTAATGCATCCGTTCCAGAGGCTGCCCTTTAAGAACGTGAGATTTACTAAAGAAAACCACCCTGTCCAGGACCACTGGTCTTCAGTCGGTCCATGTTCGCTCAGAAATAGATCAGGGTCCAGACGCTCCACACAGGGGAACTGATTGAAGAGAGAAGGAAACTGAGTTCATCGTCCCCACATGGCCACGATTCCACATGGAAGGTTCTCAGGAGCTGGGGGCATGCTGGTCTGTGGGGAGTGAGGCCAGCGGCAGGCCAATAGAAAGGCTCTGTGGAAAGCCCCGTGATGGTCACACCTCACAGGGACGTTGCGGAGTCTGCCAGCTGCCTTGGGAAGACTGACTCGTGGGTGGAGCGCCCACAAAGTGATGGCTTTGAGCCATCAGCGAGCCTGCGTCTTTGAGAAGTACAATGAGTGGCAGCCTAGACCCGTGACCAGATGCGGGAGAGAAAGGGTCTAAATCCATCCTCCCTCCATTGTTTCTGCCTCCCCGAGTCTCAGGGGGACTGACCTGAGGTGGCTCTACCTACCTCTCTGAGCAGGGGACTGCGTTGAGATGAAACTCGGCATCTGTGTTCATTTTCTACAAGGGAGGATGCCGTTTTTGGAGTCTTCAAAGCCAACAGTGTGGTTGGTTGCTGTCATTGGAGTGGCTCAGACCGGAGGCAACCTGACCTACAGTGGAACCATGACGCCCGGCCCTGCTTCAAGATGGTGGATATGTTGGAGGTCACTGTGTCCACCCGCTTCCCAGGGAGGGTGGTCACGGGTCCTCACAAACTGAACTCGCTTTCTATGACGGTCAAGACTGCGGTCCCTGTTTCATCTTCCCAGGAAAGCACACTGGAGTCTCCCCATCCTCAGGATTGCTGGGGGTGGACGACGGATTTGTTCTTTGTTGAGAGCCTAATGACTTAGTACCAAGCCCTATCCAGAGGGGCGACAGCAAACATTCATCAAACACTTGCTAAGAACACTGTCCCAACCACTTGAACTCACTCCTTGAACTCACACAATTTCCCCCCCAAGTCCCAGAGGCAGGACGAAGTAGAAATGCGGCTTGAACTTAGACAACCTGGCACTCGCGTCCAGCTGTTAACCTCCTCAAACTCACAGCCGTCTGGTGTATTCCAGGTCCTAGTGACCCTCTGAGAGCGGGGGACCCCCCTGCCCCTGGGGGTTTCTGAGACTTTAACTCTTGCCTGAAATAGAAAACCCGACCTTTCTGCCGCTGGCGGTTTCATACAGCTGGCCTTGCTGTTAGCAGGCCAACGTGCAACCAGGGCACCATCAGGCCTCCGAGAAGCCCGCAAGTCTTCATGATCAGCCAAGAAGAAGACGGGAGGGCAGGAGGTCTCACATGCTCCAGCCATGAGGGCGCTCAGGCGTCTGTACAGGACTGCTAGCCTGGTGGAGGCTCTTCTCCTGCGAGTCTGCTCATTCCTTTCTGAGTTACCCACCAGCTCCTTCTTGGAGGACAGTCCAGTGGTGATGCATGGGGTCCACGGCTTCCCATGGGACGTTGGGATCCTCAGCAAGGGGGCGAGGATGAACCATGGTTGCAGCCACGCAGGTCGGAAGCAAGACCCCCCTGTGTTCACATTAAGTCAACCACACCAGCTGTTCTTCCTTCAGAACAACCAAGCACCCACTGTTCTCAGCCTTCCCCTGCTCCTGCTTCCTGGGCTCTCTGGCCCCACAGCCTCTATGGTGACAAGAACCTGGGTCCTTGAGAAGCAGAGGAAGACGAGGGGCTTGGGGGCGGGTGCTGCTCCCAAGAGTCCGGTGCCTCTGGAAATGAGAACGTCTTCTTTGGCTCTCTTGGGTTGTTTTCAACACGGTGAAAGTGATTAATCCCCATTCAAACTAAAATAGCTCGGAGCGGCTGTGGTTTTTTTAATTATGAAATATGAAAGGGGGGAAAAACACTCACTCTTCTGCTTTGGAATAACAAAAAGCCAATAAAGTGGAAATTAAACAGATCTTTAAAGAAGACCAGAAAGAAATGTCCTTAAAACTTAATTTCCACTCTTTTTTTTTTTTAACTCCCCAAACCATAAACTCGTTGAATAGACTTTTAAAATATTTTAATAGGAAAATTCCTGGGAGGGAAAGTGAGATTTTGGTGTCTAAGTGGTTCATATTTAACAGTTGGGGGGGGGAGGAGAAAGTGTTTGAGCAGTGCGCCCGCCCCACCGGAGATTGCGAAATGCAGCAGTGGCACGCTCCTGGTCCCAGGTCTCTACAAAGGGCAGAGAGAGCCAGGCTGGGAGGCCAGGGGCTTCTGCCAAGGGCGGGAGGCCGCAGCTTCTCTGGGGGTGTTGCTGGGCTGCCAGCTACAAGATGGGCAGTTTGAAACCACTAGCTGCTCCTTCAGAGAAAGATGGAGGTTCCTACTCCTGAAAGACTGATGGTCTCTGAAGCCCACAGAGGTAGTTCTACTCTGTCCTGTACGGGCTCTGTGAGTCCGAATCTAATCCATGGCAGTGGAAAAGAATGAGAATGAATTCTGAGAAGCAGACACGTACGTCTCTCCTCCCTGCACTCGGGGATATGTGTGCCCAGAGTGCAAGGCACCAGTCAGAAAGAGCAAGGAGTCGATTTGTATCCTTGCCATGTGGTTTAAAAGCCATTCTCTCTTTCCTCTGCTTCCTACAACCTCCACTGGAAATCTGAGGTTGACACTTGGTTCCCCCCAAAGGTGGGAGTGGAGGCATACTGGAACTCTCCAGTGACTCCAGAGAGCACTTTCCTAACCTCGTCAGCCCCCTTTTTAGCCTGGCCGTTTATGCCTTTATCCAGTCAATAAACATTTATTAAGTGTCTCTGATGAGTAAGGCGTTTTATGGAAGGCACCCGGGCACTGTGCTCAGAGACCCGACCTGCACTTGGTGGAGGCAGAAGCAAACAGGAGGAGCTGTGCCAGAGGACTGAGCATCTGGGCAGGGAGCCTCCTGGCTGGTGAGCCACTGACTCAGCACTATCACCCCCCCACCCCACCCCGTCTTACCTGTGGAAGGGTCAGACAGACAGAGGCCTGGAAGAACACCAGGCACGGTCTAAGGGTGCTTGCATGGCACAAGCTGACCAGGACATGGAAGGTGGCTGAGGAACTTAGGAAGACAAGCGCTTTAGGGGCTGGCTGGGTAGGGATTCCATGCGAAGGACTTTGGACTGGATTCTAGAAGAGGCAGGCATGGCCATTGTCATGTAAGGCAGGGTCACGTGGAAGGCAGCTCTGGTCACGCGGTGCCAAATGCCAAGCAGGGAGACCAGAGTGCATCTCCGGTGTATGTAAACGTAAGAGACATCATGTCGAGGGGCTCTGCTGGCATCGGGCTGCTCACCGAAAGGTTGGCAAGCTCCTCCGTGGTCCCACCGGGAAAGACGAGGCTGTCTGCTCCTGAAAAGATGCATAGTTTGGGAAACCCCAAGACACAAGTCTAGGAGCCTGGGTGGTGCGGAGGCTGGATGTTGGGCTGCTAAACTCAAGGTTATCAGTTCAAAAGCGCCAACTGCTCTGAAGGTTGGGGCGGGGGGAGTCTTCTCCTCCCACCTCAGAAACCCACAGAGGCAGTTCTACTCCACCTCTAGGATCACTGTAAGTCAGAATCAACTGGAAGGCAGAGGGAAAGGACGATTCCACTCTGTCGTATAGGATTGCTGTAAGTCAGAAAGCATCAACAGCAGTGGGGGTGAGTAGACCCAATTCCACCAACATGCATTGGGGGTTCAGTGGTAGGAGTCGCCTCTGCCAATGCCACCCCCACATTTAGCATGCATCTACTCCTCCCTTAGTCAATATGGTGAGGCTTCAAAGACCAGGAATGATGAGGAATCACTGCTTTCAAGAGGAAGGGCCCTTGCATGGGTGGGGTATTCCCTCCCCCCCTCACTGACCACTGCACACCGGGCATCTCAGCATGTCTCAGGATGCACATGGTGCAGCGTACAGAGCTTGAGAGGGGTGAGGGCTGTGGCTGGGTGTCACCTGCTGTCTGCCCTGGTGAGGACCTTTCTCAGCTTCTACAGCCCTGCATGACCTGCCTGGCACCTTGAGGCCTTGGTCCCATCTCACCTTGACTTCACATCACACTGCCACTGCCCTGTGCCCTCTGGGGCTGAACCAAGCCCTCATGGTGAAGCAGGGAAAGCACCCCAGGGCTGGCAAGCCTCCACCCTTCAAGTGACCCCGTCATCACCAGAACTCCCAGTGTGTCATATGAGGATGGCCTGGCCCAAGGGAGGGACCACTTGAAAGAATGCTTAAGTTGTCATAAATTCCAAACATGGATGACCTGTGTGTTGCGTAGGGAGCACTGGCAGGTTACATTACACGTTGGGCTGCTAACTTCAACGTCAGAAGTTCAAAACCACCAGTCGATCTGGCCAAGAAAGTGAGGTGTTCTATTCCCCCACATCGTTACAGTCACAGAAACCCAGAGAAGCAGTTCTACCCTGTCCCATGGGGTCACTATGGATCTGGACAGATGCCATGGCAGTGAGGCTTTTGTTTTGTTTTTTACTATAGGCTGCTTCAGTAGCTGCCATGGCACTGTGGGTTAAGGATTGAACTGCTGACAGCAACAGTAGTGGTTCAAGCCCGCCAGCTACACCTCAGAAGAGATATCAGGCTGGCTGCATCCATGAAGACCTTACAGTCAGGGAATGCTGAATATACAGGGTCACCATCAGTCCACATCACCTCAATGGGAGTAAGTTCAGTGTGCGGTTGGTTCACTGAAGAGGCTCAGAATGATGCAAACAGCTGGGCACTCAGCTGCTAACCGAAGGTCACAACCTTGCAGGCCTCTCTTCTAGAGCGGAGTCCTACTCTGTCGCACCGGAGTCGCCAAAAGTCGGAATGGCCACTGGTCTGACGCTCTGCTTTCATCGTTCAATGTGGGGGGGCATTGGTGGAGTTCTTGCCTTCCATGAGGAAGATCCCTGGTTCCATTCCCAGCCAACGCGACTCCAGAGCCATCACCCCCCCACCCATCACAGGAGGTGGGCATGGAGCCACGACTCAGAACAGGTTTCGGCAGAGTTTCCTGATAGATGACCACAGGCTCGGAAGAAAGAGGTGACGATGAACTTTTAGGAAGCCAGCAGTCGCCTCTCAGATCACAGGGTCTGTCCTGCAAGGGATCACCAAGGCAGCATGGGCCTTGGACGGCATTTGGTGCCCTCGCACATGGGCTCCCTCGACAGCCACTCACGGCAGCTTGGTTCACCGGACAGCACACGGCCTCCAGTCCTTCCCGACCCTCATCGGCCAGCCACCCTCAGTGACCTCCGGAATCTTGACTGTGTCTGCCTTCCTACCGGCATTTCAAATCTCCCTACTGCCGACATGACCCAATCCAGGGGCCCAAGGGCACCTTTCTGAATCTCTGCTACTGAGTTTCATTGGCTTCACCTGCACACCACACAGCCCATGCGAGGCTGGGCGGTCTCTAAGCGGGCGGTTAATAATAACTGCGGAGGAATTTCTAGCCAAGTGATTCAGGAGCCCTGGTGGCATAGTGGACTGCGCACGGGGCTGCCAGCCATAAGGCCAGCAGGGAGAGCCCACCATTTGGTCCCTGGGAGAAAGATGAGATTTTCTTCTCCTGCGACGATGTGCAGTCTCAGAAATCTAGTGCCACTTAATCCTGTAGGGTGGCTGGGAGCCGGGATCGGCCGGATGGCAGTGAGTGAGAGCGATGAAGTGGTTAAATGCACAACCATGAATCAAAAGGTCGTTGGTCTGAACCCACTGGTTGCACCGCAGGAAAAAGACGTGGCAGTCGGATCCCACTGTGTGGGCAACTTTTTGGATGGTTAGTACTGTCCTGTCTGGTCACTGTGACTCAGAGTTGATTCAAAGATGTGGGTGTGGTCTGGGGGTTTTGAGTCCACCCTATTAGTGTCTTATTAATATTGCCAAATCGGGGCATTTGTACAGATTTACGCCTTTCTACAGACACGTGCGAGTGAAAAGCACCCTGGGCTAAAAAGATACTGGAGTACAGAGGTAAGATGATAAATGAGGCGTCGGTTCATTTATCGCCACCATGAACCGCGGTCATCTCCTTAAGAGAAGCTTTCCTGTCTTTGCCAGAGCTGGTCAGTCTCCTCTCTCACTGGAGCACCACCAACAACCTCGTGTAAGAGGCCTGGCACGGTGTCCTGCTCACGGTCCCTCCCGTTTCCCCTGCAGCAGTGCACAGAATCTCACCGAGACCTCTGCCAGCCCTCTTTGTCTCTCGCAGAGTATGATCCTCCAATTCACACAGAAACTGGGGCACCATCGGCTTCAGACTGCTCAGAGTCCGTGGAACGGCCCCTCAGCGGGCACCTGCCGAGTGCAGAGAGCCCAGCAGCGTAGGAAGGAACACACACACACACACACACACACACAAGACACCGATGGTGAAGACAAGGGGGTGGGGTGGGGGTGTTCACGTCCGAATGGGGTAGTCAGGAAAGGGCCCAGAGTGAGGCCTTTGCAGGGCACTCGGAGAGATGGGAAAGAATCTGCCTGAGGATGAGAGAAGGGCTCCGTCGGTGTGAAGGGCTGCGGAGTGGGGGATGAGGGGGGAGAGGCAGGCTGGTGCCAGGTCAGGAGGGGAGGGATTGGCACTGCGGGGCATGGGAAGCTAATCGCGGTTTAAAGCAGAAGGTTTTACGTTTCCGTGAGATCACGCTGCTGCCAGGTAGGAAAGGATCAAAAGGAGGTTCAGATGGTCACGGGAAAGCAGGCAGGAGGCCACCACGATCATCCAGGTGGGCAGCAGTGAGGGCAACTTGAGAGATGACAGGAACTAGGTTATTGAGAGCTGCAGTGAAGATAGTGCTCCTGCACTGCACTGGGGGAAGTCAGAGGACAGGGAATTAAAACTGAACAGAAGCAAATCCTGCCTTCTGTCTTAGGCTGGGTTCTCTAGAGAAGTAAAACCAGTAAAAGCATATATACGTGTGTGTGTGCATAGATATGCGGATATGTTCTATCTAGAGAGATATTTGCCTATGGGAAATGGTTCGTGCAAGTTCCAAGAAAAGACTGGTCAGTCTCCACTCTATGTGTTAGACGTTATCCTGAAGTCTTCCCCTGACACACAGCTACCCACTCACTATCACTGAGTCCATTCTGATTCAACGGTGTGAGCGACTGTAACCCATTATCATCTTTCTCCCTCAGAGTGGCAGATGGTTTTGCAGTACCAACCTGGGGGTGAGTAGCCCACCATGTATCCCCCAGTGCCACTGCATAGCGATGGGGGCTGACAAACCCAAATATGGCAGGTAAAAAGGTGGACCACTTCTCACAGGCTGCCACAGGGAATGAACCCTAAGACTGGAAAGCAATGCAGCAGGCTGCTAACTCAAGTCCAAGGAACCAGAGGATTTTACTTCAGCAAAAGCCAAAGAGGGGGCTTCACAACACCCACAGAAGGGGCTGCAAAAAAATTCATGGGAAAATGCAATATAAATACAATGGAATTTCTCCATCAATCTTTCGAAATCCCCAAGTTTTGTGGAAGTAGGCCAGCCCCCAAGGAAATGTCCTTTCAAGGGACTGACTGCTCAGGGAGGTGATTGCATTATACTAGATTGCATCATCTCTTCGTGGAGTAGGGCTACATTGTAACTGGGAATCATCTGGACACACAACCTGAACCATCACGTCATGCAAGCAGAGGAGAGAAACAGGACGTTTTTGGGTCTCGGAGGTCAGAAGATTGACCAGAAGTAGAGAAGTGACACTGGAGAACAGGTGAGATTCTCTTATGAGAGAATGTGCAGGCACAAGAGAGGCAAGAGTCCTAGGGGAGTCTTCTACCAGACAGAAGGAGCTAGGAGAGAAGCCTGAAGGGGAAATGGATAGGTCGAGGGATGGGTGGATGGGTAGATCAGGAGGACTATATGGATACGTGAATGGTTATTACCAATTACCACATCAGCAGAGTAAGCAAGGCTCTACTCAGGACACTAATTTTCTTCACCACTGATTGACTTAAACATACCACTAATAGCTGCTTCTCTCTGTCCTACGCCTCCACAGAGAGCAGGCACCCTCAACTATTCACAAGACCTTGCACAGGAAACAGTCAAATGAGGGGTCGATATAAATAGGATGCTCTGTGTTTTACTCTGGGTAAGAAGCACCTCAACAGCAATGAGTTCGGTTGGGACCTGGTGGCATGGTGGCTTAGGCATTAGGCTGCCTACCCAAGGTCTAGTGTTCAGTAGTTTGTAAGCACCAGTCACTCCAAGGGAGAGAGATGAGACTCTCTACTTCCATCAAACGTCCCAGTCTCAGAAACCCACGGGGGGCAGGTCTACTCTGTTCTGTAAGTGAAAAATAACTTGATGGCAGCGTTGAGCACTTACTGATATGAAAAAATAAGTCAATCCTATTGAAAACCCTGAGCAAGTAATCGAGATAAACATCTTTTTTTTTTTTTTCTAATTCCCAGAAGCACTGGCCAGTGGCAATGGCTCCTTTCTGAGGACACGCACCAGCGTTAGTGGGAGAAGACTGCTAAACCCATGCACCTCACCTCTCTCTCCGGGGGTGGGGGTGCTGGCTTTGGATTGAGACCTACTTCCTGCTACTCAGCGCAGACCAAGTAGAAGCCCCATCTTGTGCTTATTGTGGCAAAAATATCTAAAAGTTTTCAAAGTCATTAGTGATGAGGCCTAGGGCACAGGCGAAATGAAAATTAGAGTCTTTTTCCTTACCAGGAAAAAAAAAAAAGGAAAAGGAAAAGAAACACTATCAATCTTAAAAATGAGTAGTCATTTCTGGGCAGAATTTCTCAGTGGAAAGCAAGAAAAGTAGAAGTCAAGCATAGGTGCACTCAGATTTCAGACACGGGCAGTAAGCCATTTTCTTCTAACCTATTCTGAACATGTCTGCCGCAAGCCTTTCTTTAAAAAAAAAAAATAAGACAATGCTAGAAAATCAGTAAGATTTCTACTATGAGTTGACATTCTCACACTTACAGATACACTGGGTGTCAGCTAGCCCGATCACATGATCCGTGAAAGGTAATGTCTGAAAGTCATTTTATGTGCTATTTTCTGAGCGTTCACTTGAAACGCAAGTGACTTCTTGGGTAGCAGCAATTTACCTTTCACACTTCTGTAATAATCAAGGATGCCTGATTGCCCTGAATAACATTCCAGGCTGTCAGAATATTTCATCGCCGTGAATTAGCATTTCAAAACCCTTTGAAACCAGAGGTAGGAGGGCTTTTTCCCTTCCCTGAAGGTTCTGCTGGCTGCAAAGAAGCTAATGTGAAGTGCACACCTGGAGAAGCCATTGTTCTGCCTGGGAAGAGTGGAGAGGGGCCTCAGAAACGTGCCATAAAGACTCGACCTCAATAAACACAGAGCCTGAACGGTGCAAAAAGGGTTGAGCCTCCAATTCTGTTCAGCAGCTTGATGGCTCTTTAATACACCCTAAAAAATCCCCATACTTTATGCAGAGAAACAGCGATTTCTAGACTGCTTCTCCAGTCCTGAAAGGAACATAATAATCATTTGTCAGACCAGAGCTCATAATTCTGAGTTGGGAAAACTCCATAAGAAAGTGACCAAGGGGAACTAGATCTATGTGCATATATTTATAGGGTTAGTGTTAAGGTAGCAGATGGGCATTGGGCCTCCACTCAAGTACTCCCTTGATGCAAGAACACTTTGTTCCATTAAACTGGCATTCCGTGATGCTCACCTTCCTGAAGACAAAGTGGTTGTATAAGCTAATGTGGTGAATAAAGCTGATGATGCCTGCTATCAAAAGATATAGCATCTGGGGTCTTAAAGGCTTGAAGATAAACAAGCAGCCATCTAGCTGAGAAGCAACAAAGCCCACATGGAAGAAGCACACCAGCCTGTGTGATCAGGAGGTGTTGATAGGATCAGGTCTCAGGGATCAAAGATCCAGAACAAAAGATCATATCAATGTGAATGGAGGCGAAGTAAAGAGTGGAGACCCAAAGCCCATCTGTAGACAACTGGACACCCCCTTACAGAAGGATCACAAGGAAGAGAAGAGCCAGTTAGGGTACAGTACAGCACCATTGAAACTTTCAACTTTCCTCTAGTTCTTTAATGCTTCCTCTTCCCCCCCCTCTCCCCCCAATCATGATTCCAATTCTACCTTACAAATCAGGCTAGATCAGAACATGTACACTGGGACAGCTAAGAACTGGAAACACAGAGAATCCAGGCCAGATAAATCCTTCAAGACCAATAATGAGAGCAGCAATACCAAGAGGGTGAGGAGAAGGTAGGGGAGAAAGGGAGAATGGATCACAATGATCTACCTATACCTAACTGGGGAATGGACAACAGAAAAGTAGGTGAAGGGAGACATCAGACAGTTTAAGACACAAAATGATAATTCATAAATTATCAAAGATTCATGATGGGGGGGTGGGGGCAAATGAGGAGCTGATACAAAGGGCTCAAGTAGAACGCAAATGTTTTGAGAATGATGATGCAACAAACGTACAAGTGTACTTGACATGATGGATGGATGGATGGGCGGATGGATGGTAACAGGAGCTAGAAGAGCCCCCAGTAAAGTGATTTTTTTAACGTTATCAAAATATAGCAATTGTCTCAAATCTATTAGAGGTTGCACCTAGTGAAGCCAGTTGCCACAGAGCAGATTTTGATTCATGAACTCCCTCTGTGTGTGTGTCTTTCACTCTCTCACTCACTCTCTCACTCACTCACTTTCTCACTCACTGCCATCAAGTTAATACAGACTCATAACGACCCCACAGGACAGGGCAGAACTGCCCCTGATGGGTTTCTCAGACTATAACTCTTTATGGGAATAGAAAATCCCATCTTTCTCTCATGGAGTGGCTAGTGGTTGCAAACTGCTGATACTTAACTGCAGTTAAGTATCTCAACACATAACCACCATGCCAGATATAAAAATTTAAGGAGGCATGCAATCCAATTCAGGAACCACATCATCTGCTTTGCCAAATTAGCGGTCTTAGAGCCGTATTCCGTGACCACCATCACTATCATGAGGTGAGGCCCCCGATGGAAGACAGGCACTCTGGTTCCCCATTGACTGGAACAACAGTTCTCAAATTGTGTTCTCAAACCAGCAGTATCAACACCTGCGGGGAACTTGCCAAAGATGAAAATTTTGGGCTACCACCCTCAACCTACTGAATCAGTATCTCGGAGGGTGGAGCCCCGCTCTCTGTGACTCTGGTGCATATTCAAGTTTGAGAACCACTTGTTTATAGAAATCCCACATCCCTTAACTTGGCCGCCATCTTGCCCACTAGATGTTCTATCCCATTTGGTACTTAGGTTCTAGCCACACTGTCCCATGGTCGGGGTACCCCCAAACATGCCAGCTCCACCCTTTGGCCAGCCCAGAATCTACTCCCTTCTTTACCTCATTCTTCCACCTCCATTCAAGTCCTATACTCTTAAGGAACAGCATTCCAGTCTGAGCCTCTTCTATCCTTGGGACCTAGGGGCGCTGCAGATTCTTCCACAGTGCTCTACCATGACAAGCAGCGCCAACCAAACAACTCAGGGTGACTCGATCAAGGAAACTCATGGCAGGACTGTGAGTTGTACAGAGTCTTTGGATGGCACAAGCACACACAGAGCTCCTAACCGCAAGGTCTCAGAGCCACGTCCACCCAGAGGCACCTTGGAAGAAACTCCTGGTGATCAATTTCCAAAAAAAAAAAAAAAATCACAGCCACAGCCAAGGCAGCACATTTCTTTTCTGGCATGCACCGGGTCACCGGGAATCAGAACGGGCTCCACGACAACGGCATTTTGGGTCTGTTTGCTTATTAGTTACCTAGTTGTAATTTTCTCACTTTCATGCTGCTTCTGGGATCTCGAGCAACAGGGCGGGTTATGACTTGGGCTGCTACCAGCTGTAAGGTCAGCAGTTCACAACCACCAGTCACTTTTCAAGAGAAAAATGAGGCCTCCTGCTCCTTTAAAGAGTTAAAGTCTCAGACACCCACAGGGGCAGGCCTATTCTGATCTACAAGGTCTCCAGGACCAATGATTGACATGATGGCCGCAAGTTTGGAGGGGGCTTGGGGTGCTCTGCTCCACAGACCTTTTCCCCAAACCTTTGTTGCCTGTTCTTTCCTAACCCGTGTCTACAGGCTCTAGTGACAGAACAGAAGACGCAATCTGGGGACTAAAAGAGCATTCCGACTTCCTGTGTTGTCTTTCTCCCACGCCCTGAAGCTCATTAGGAAAGTCACCCACAGCGGGCCCTGCTGGTACAAAGCATGGGGACATTCTGACCTGCATTTTCTTCAGATAGGAGATGTTTTAAATCTTCCTTTTCCTACCCTAATTACAAAGGCACACACACACATACACACGTGAATACCCCTTGCCAGGCCGTCTCTCAGATTGTCGTGTAGTGTTTTGTTATGAGCAGCTAGTCCATTGGTGTACCAACAGGGTCACCCATGACAGGTTTTCCTCAACCTTTTAGACCACGGCAGACTAGGAAGAAAGACCTGGTGATCTATTTCCAAAATTTACCCATACAACCTCGAGGGTGACAACAGGTCTGTGGTCCCGTATAGCAGTTGGAAAGGACTCAAGAAAAGCCGCAACAACTGTGTTGAAATACACCAACAAGGCTGGGGATGGTGTAGGACCAACCCGTGTTCGGTTCTGTGGCATGTTCTGCCGTGGGCCAAAGCAAATTTGACAGCAACTGCCACCACCACCGTGAGGTGTGTGGTGCGCCTGGTTTTCAGTTTCCTCTGACAGATGTCCACTCTGGTCATCCAGCCCCCTCCCTCCTGGGTCCAGTGCTCACAGGGCCCCTCACTCGCCACTCCAGGGCCCTGGTGGTTTGGATTTGACCTCTGCAGGAAGTCAAGTTTGGGTATCTGTTCCATTTTGCCCCAGAGCAATTGGTGGGCCAGAATCAAGCCTTGGACTCCCCGAGACCCCCAGCACGGTGTCTGTCCCACAGCAGGAAGCCATCATAACTGATGCCGAGACAGAGGTTTCCTGCAGGCCAGATGAAGCCCTGCTCTGCTTGTACACAGATGGATAGGGCCATCAGGAATTGGAATCAACTTGATGGCAACTGATTTGGTGTTTTCATCTGTTGCACTACCAGCTCTCCCTATATTAATTTACCCTCAACTGTTTAAGAACAAAAATGAAGGAGGATGGGAACTTCCTGATTACTCAGGACTTAAAAAAAAAATCAAGTTAAATACAGTAAAATGAACTCATAATGGAAAACATCCGACCTCCTTAGCAACTGTTGCCATTTTTCATTATTTTCTTTAAGCTATTCTTTTTCTTTCTTTGGGAACTTATCATGATCCCTGATGGCACAGTGGATTAAGAGTCCAACTGATTCCAAAAGTGCAGTTCAACTCTGTCCTACAGGGTCCCTGTGTGTTAGTCTGGGTAGACTAGAGGAACAAATTTCATAGACACTCATATGGATATAAGGAAAAGGTTTATATATAAAGAAATAGGACATTAATAAAGCATCCCAATCCAGTCCAGTACAATGTTATAAATCTGATATTAACCCATATGCCCAAAATCAGTCTAAAAAGTCTCTTTCCGACTCACAAAGTCACAGGTCAGTGGGTGCAGAATCCCGGCGCTGGCAGGGGTCTGCACATAGCTCCTTGCTTCCAGGGCTCAGGGTCCATCAACAGCAGACGCAACTCATTGCTGGCAGAGGTCTCCATGTGGCCACCCCAGCTTCAGAGGTCTGGCTCCATCAGGGCAAAGCTGTGTGGTCTCTCTGCTGCTCCTCCAGCTTCTCGGACGCTGCCATCTTGTCTTGTCCATGATTAATTGTCTCTCAGACTAACTCCCAACAACTGAGGAAGATAGCTTCTCATCTTCATGAGGGAAATATTGCGAGATTTCCCAGAAGTCTCAGGAGAAAACCATGCCCACATAGAGGCCTTATTGCCTACTCAATGGCTATCTCCAGATTAGTAGGCTAGACTCCACCCCTACATTTCAATCATAAAATTAACATAAGCAAATGACTGCCACACCCTGTAAGTTGCTTTTTCCATTTAGACCAAGGGACAAGTACGTCCTATTCCTCACACAATCTTGTAGGTCTCATTATCCTCATTTTAAGGGCAAGAAAAGTGAAATTCTAAACACACTAAGGTAACTCCTAGACTTGGTTATCTGCGGCCATTTATAGACAGGACACAGCAGCCTATCCAACTTGTGGCATTGCAGATAACAAAAGTAAACGTGGGCCATTTCACAGATAATCTGAGCCATCCGGCTTTCATTTCCATTGGGGTGTCTCTGTCTTGCCTAGTCGTTGTTGTTGGTTTGGCTTGGTTTGCTTCCTCTGTGTTTCGTATGATTTTCCGCATAGGAAATCCAGGATAGGTAGAACTGCAGAGACAGTAGCTGGATTGATGGTGGCTTAGGGTCATGACTGGGGCGGATGAGGGAAATGGGGGGCTGGCAACAATGAGGAGGAGAAAAACAATCTGAAATTGACTTGGTGATGATTACCTAAGTCTTCTTAATATAAAAGAAGAACCAAATTGCATGATATGTGAAGCATATGCTGATAAAACTATCTGGAGAAAAAAACAACTAAAAAAGAAAGAGCCAGCTTACACTTGGGGCTCTCTGCTAAACATGGGAGATGAAATACATGGGGAAAAGACTGTTACTCAAAAGGACGAAGATGAAACAAACAGTGCTGCATTTAAAATAACCACATGTAATTTTCTGGAAAGTTCTCATATGCCAAAAAGTTTATGGGGATTTGCATTTTCCCAAGGACTTTTGTAAACCCCCTGGTGTGGTCCCTCTCAGCACTAGTCCTGATCAGTCTGGTCACTGAGGCTTCACCATGGGTCAACAGCGCTGCCTTCTAACCTGGTGGCTTTATGGAGGGGTTTTGTAACCTGCGGGTGCCTGACCAAAACAAGAAGTATTATGGAATGGAAAATAGCCAAGAAAACCAGTGGAAGCCAGGAGACAACAGCTGCCTGCTAGAGTTCAAAGGGGGTCTGGAGAAGCGCTGGGACCTGGGGAGCAAATGACCAAGAAGAGTGAAAAAGCAGAGATGTGATAACCTGGGCAAACCACTAGGAAGACCGAGGATGCCAGTGGCCTTGTGTGCAACCATCATAAAATTTCGGATTAAGGGATAAAATTATTTCAGCCAACAGACCCAATTGCTTTGTTGTTTACATAATAAATTCGGGAAGGTCGGAAAA
>PVJH01015581.1:0-53127 GCA_004026705.1 Nesogale talazaci
CGCTGGCCTTTATGATTCGCTCTCCACTTGTCCTGGGGGAGTTCCAGGGGCTAACCCCCTAGCCCAGAGTTTATTTGGGGGGCTCTTTAGGACCTTTGTGGACTGGTTTTGCTCCAGTTGCTGGTCTGTTCTGCTTCCTATTTGGCTTGTCCTGCTGCGGGTATTCAGGCCACCTCATCTCCCTACTGTGTGACCCCGTGATTGTCCTCTGTCGCAGTACGCTCCAGTTAGGGGACAATCTGCCTTGAGTTGTTGGGGGTACTACAGTCCTCTGTGCCTTAGCGGCTCTGTGAAGGGACATCATCCTCTGGGCTTGGTGTGCCAATATGGAGTGGAGGCTGGCTGTCCCTTCTCGTTTCCTTCCTGGTTTGCTTCCATGGGGGTGTGGTAAGTCAGCTCCTCTCCCCTACCTGAAGGTTCTGTGTTGTTCTCTGGCACACACTCCTGGGAAAAGGTCAGACTGCCTCTGGCTGGGACCAGCCCTGTAGCCCTCTCTATCTTTTTATGCAATCCTCCACATGGTTACGCTGTCCTCTGTGTATGCAACGCTGAAGTACACCTTCAGGCTTCTTTGGCTGGCATCCAGAATATTATTCACAGTTCAAACATGCTACTGTTTTATAAAGCAAAGATGTCCCTTTGATGACTACAGTGTGCCTGACCCTTCAAGCCATGGTATTTTTTAACTGCCTCAATTCATGGTGAGCTAGACAGTGAAAATGAAGACCAAAGATGTGATGCATTCAAATGCTGGTCCAGAATACGGAGTGCACGCCGACAGCCAGAAGAATGACCAGCGAGATCTCAGAGGAATCGCAACTGGAATACACCTCAGACTCCATGCTACTGGGACTCACTTACTTGGGACACATGATCAGAAGGGTCCAGTCCCTGAAGGAGGACACGGGTAGATGGTCAACAAGTTGGACTGACACTGCATTCCCTCAATGGGCTTAAACATGGCAATCCGTGAGGGTGACACGGGACCAAGCAGTGTTAGCTGGAAGGTGGGAGGAGCCAGAACCTAAGAGTAACTGTCGGGCGGGATGCTTCCCTGCACACAGTCAAGAGCAGGTCTCTCTCATTTGCTCTGGAGCCTATGAGTGGAGCAGCTAACTGCACAGCCAGCGGTTCAAAACCACCAGCTACTCCAGAGTATCTTAGTTGAATTTTGGTATTGGTGAAGAATATTAAACCCACACAGACGATCAGAAGACAAACAAATCTGTCTGAGAAAAACATTTTTGATTCAGAATGCTCCTGAGAGGCAAGGTGGGGGAAGGTGGGACTTCATTTTAGTCTATGAAAACCTGGTCTGGGGCTGAGCCCCGATGGCGTAGTGGTTGTGGGCGGAACTGTGGCCCACTGGGACGGAGGTTCAATTCCAGCAGTGGGGCTGGGCCTCCTACTCCCACCGCTGGAGAGCAGTGATGCCCCCAAAAAAAAAACAAAAACTGGTCTGCATCACAGGGACAAATCAGCATCCACAGACAAAGGTGAAGTGAGGGAGCATGACATGCACTGGTTGGGAACTGAACTTGGGTCTCCCACATGCAAGACAAGGATGAACCACTGGGGGGCTGATTCGTAAACTGTTGATTACAAAGTTACAAATTTGAAATATAAACTCCAACCTAATTTACAATGAAATATTCTAACGGGAGAGAATTACAACAGAATGGGTGATTGAACACTGTAAGGCAACAACTCATGTGCTGTGGCTCAAGGTGGATCTGTGCCCCCCTAAACTTCCATGCCCACAATGTCCACAGTGCTGTGTCGTGGGGGAATGGATGTCATCGGGGCCATCACCTCGACCTCAGGGGGATGACTGACATTGTTGCATGTCTGTGTTTATATGGGTCTCCTGCCTTGAGCAATTTTTTCACCCTTTGGTGATTTGCTGGTTACTAGGGCAGTGAAGCCACAAAAATAAAATTCAACACTGAAGGCACGGCAGTGTCTTTCTTGAAGAACCATTAAATTCAGTGGTTTAGAAAAAGCATGGCTGTGGACAAGGACAGGAACAAAGCTGTGTTGGCATGCTGCTGCTAGGGACACTGGAAATACAGAAGAGGCTTTCTTCTCCGTGTGTGTGGGGGGCGGGGGGGCATCACTGCCCTCTGGTGGGAGTAGAAGGCCCAGCCTTGCTTCCTGGAGAGCTGCTGCTGAATTTGAACCGCCGGCCCTGTAGGCCGCAGTCCCGCACACAACCACTCCGCCACAGGAGCTCAGCGCTCTTCTGTTTTAAAAGAAGATAAGAAATCAATCGGAGTGCCAGAGAGCACAGAACTGAACCAACTGATTTGTGAGCAGACACACTTGAGTTCTCTTCTCAAGAACTAGGATTTTGATTAAAAAACCAAACAAACCTAAATTCACCACAAGAACAGCAGGGCGTTATCTTGTGCTGACGACACGCCCCATGCATAGGAGGGGCGGCAGGGTGAGTTCTCACCCCAGGAAGGTGGGCCACCACTACACAGCGCTTGTGGGGGGCAACAGCAGCATGGGCTTCCGTGAGGCTGCCAAACAACCCTCGTGACCCTCTACCAAGGCAGAGGGCATCTACTGCCGGGCCCTCAGCCCTCCGGGCTCCACAAATGCTGCCTGCGCGCCCAAACGGGCTGTCTGTCTGAGAGGTGGGGCCCACATCTCTCGAGCTGGGAGAAGCAGCCAGCGCTGAAATTCCAGCTCCTGCAGGGCCTCCGTCCCCAGTCTTCCCCTGCCTTCCAGACACTGCCCTTCCTGGGGCTATCCCACCCCCTAGGGCTCAGACTGAGTGCTGCTGTCCCTCATGCTCCATCCTAGGAGGGGCTTGTCAAAGCTTAGGAGTAAGCATGACAGGGGCAGAGTAGGGACGGCGTGCCAGCAAGACGGAGCCCCAAGGAGGCCTGTGGGTCACTGGGCTGCGCCATGAGGCGGATCTGAGGGCTGCCCTTTTTCGGTAGTCTCCCTCTCCGGTAGCTGCTTTGTGTGGATGAGAAAATACCGTGGTTCAAGTTTTCAGAACGAATAAAGAAAGAGAAATGCAAGAGGGAAGCCAAATTGCCACTAGTCTGTCAAAGCAAAAACATTGAGGGGTCCTTTGGATACAGCTTTTCTGTAGACGCGGCAGCTCTCGAATTTTCATAAAGTCGCATCTTTTTGAAAAAAATTAGCACATGCACCTTCATTGCTCCACCTCTAGTCCATCATATGGGTTCCCCTCCCCCCGCCCCCCACTCCCCTCGAGCCAGCCCCATGGCCAGTGGAACAGGCTCAACACTGGAAATTCATTTTTGAGCCATTTTATAAGGGACTTTCTTCCCTCTGGAGCTATTATTCTTTCCCTACAAATAAACTTGATTAGTTTAAATTGAACACAAAATGATGTGTAATCAGTTTCCTATTCAATTACTGCAGCTTCCATGTGGAGAATAGATTATCACCGTCCCATTTTCTCACTGAATAATGGGACTGCAGCACAGGGGTGGGGTGAAGTGGGGGTAGCGCAGGGGGACATACACCCACGCAGACTGCTTTTCCCACCAACCCCCACAAACTCCAGGCAAGACAAGCAATTCTGGAAGGAAGCTCTTTGGAAATCGTTTGGCTTCAAAGAATAAAGCGATGACCTCTCATGAGCAAATCCTCCGCGGTTAGAGGTCAAGTTCAACTGCCAAGGTCATTTATCAAAGCGGCACAAAAGCGGCCACTCAACACTTATCTCACTCATCAACCAAGCAGCTGGCCTCACAGTGGCCTCAAAGTTTCGGAAGACTTTACAGCTTCTACCCAGGTCCCATTTTTATCACTTCTGACTTGTCCATGGGTACCACACCACACTCTCAAAGTCCTGCAAAACACAACTTGCTCTTCACGTGTTGTTCTCAACATGGACCAGTAAGCAGGCAGTCCACGATCCAGCCTAAGCTGCTTCCAAGCCCTTCTAGATAAGGGGCTGGACAATAAAATATTCCGTGGAGATGAACCGAGTCCATAACAGGCATTCAGGAGAGGTGATGAATCAAGGACATAAGTAAAGAACAGACCAATAAATCATCTTATCATTTTGAATACCATGACAGCATGAGCAGTCGACACCAGGAACTATTAAATAACCAAAGGAGAAAAAATGGATCCTAGAGACAAAGTCTGCTTTGAATTTTTTGCCGTGGTTAGTGACCTATAGCGAGACATGTGCTCAGATGCTGCGCATTTTCAGGCAGAGCCGAGAACGCTGGTCACCCACCTCTGCACAGACGGGGTGGATCCCGATGGTGCTGTCCAGTTGCTCTTTGGTCAGCCCACACTTCAGCGCTGCTGCAAAGCCCTGAGTCACTTCGCCAGCATTTGGACCCAGAACATGGAAGCCCACGACGCGTTCCTAAGAAAGAGGATAAAGATACGCCATTCAGTGGAGCTGTTTTCTTCTCTCTTTCTGCACAGCCTTGGGATGATGGCCCACCTTCCCTTAAAACAATTCATTTCAGAAAGAGCCAAGAGGAGCTGTTGAGGGTGAAGATCCACCCCCCACCTGGGCCACTACAAGGCAGAGACGAGTGTTGATGAGAAAGTTCAAATGCAAAAAATGTTCACAGCTCCTCGGGCACCAGTTTCCTGAAAGATGTTGCTGAGGACAGGGACATTCTCGATCTGCAGTAGCAATAAGAGCATTCATTCATATTTCTACAATGCTACAAAGGAACTTGGATAGCATGGATACACTCATACTCCTGTGCTAAGTTAAAGGTTAAACTGAGTTTCTTACCACAAATGTCCATGAAATTCCATTCCTTGTTTGATGGGTAACCAAACAGGCAGGAGGTCAAGGAGTTCGTGGCAGGTTCCCCGTTTGGTTACTGAGTGTTAGGTGCGGAGCAGACAATGAAATCTTAGCTCAGACCCCAATTAACAGTTCAGCAGCCTAGTGTCAACTGCTTAACACTCCAACTGAAAGACTGGCACTCCCCGTATGGCTCGTTATTTTTAGAGCGTGGGTGATCTCATTGTTCTCCGTTACAGGCGAGACACAGGGCTCCTTTGTTTCATCCACTCAGTAGGTGTTGGCTGCACCTGTCTGCTCTGTGTGGGGAGGGCCCTGTGCCAGACGGTGAGGAGAGACTCAGCAGTGGAGCCCTGGCCCCTGACCGCTTTTCTACATAGCTGGGGCGACATGGAACATAGTCAAGGGATACAGCATGTGCTATGGGATAAAAACAAAGCTCCTTCACACTAAAGATAAAATGAAATTATTGAAAGGCATTCAACGAGAACTGTACTTACATGGTCCCTGATGTTGCAGACGATTTTTGCATAACATTTGTTGTTATCTCTGGATGGAATCGTCCACTCCAACGGCCAGAAGTAACTGTGGTACACCTACAGAGGTAGAAGCCCGGTTGAAAGCACTCTCCTCAGCAGATCATTTATTACATGCGAGCTGTGGCACGAAGAGCACAGAGGTTTCTAGAAACTAGATGGTCATGAAACAATAAGCTTCCTGGATTAAATAGGAATTGGGTCAGAGGGCAAAAGACTTTTAACTCATTTCGAGGCCCCTTTCACTGGAAGTCCATCCCTTCATTGTACGTCAACCTCAAAAGACTAAGCCTCGCATAGTAATGGCAACGGCCAAGAACAATCAAATGAGCTCACTCGCTGTCTTCCCTTAAAACCAAAGGTCTCCCTCCTCCTCCCCCTGTTATCTCTACTCCCATTCCTGAGTTCCACATGTTTTAAGTTTTATCTCGTGCCTATCTATACCTATGTACATGCTCCCGTCTAGTCTAGATTGGGAAGTGGCACTGGGATCATGATAGCCAGGTTGGGGTGTGGTTGAGGAGGCCTCAAAGGATCAGATCTATTGTGTGACCCATTTGTGTTATACAGCACCCTGACTCACCCCCCTCCCTGTGACCCCTCTGTGGGGGATGTTCCATTGTCCGTAGATGGACTTTGGGCTCCACTCCATCTTCCCTCCATTATCACCAATGCATTTTCGCTTGTTTGTTTACTATTTGTTTTGAGTCTTATGAGGTCCATCCGTTGCCCAGTCTCGATGACCCCAGCTGGTGTGCTTCTTCCATGTGGGCTTATTGCTTCACTGCTGGATGGTCACTTGTTTATCTTCAGATCTTTAAAACCCTAGACACTACATCTTTTAAAGAGCCAGGCACCACCCTCTGTCTTCACCACATCTGCTCACGCACCCATTTTGTCTTCAGAGATCGTGGGGCGGGTGTGTCTGTGTGTGTATCATACAGAATGCCAACGTGTTAGAACAAAATGTTCTTGTATTGAGGGGCGGTATGTACGAAGGCCAAGGTCCACCTGCAGATCTCAGTGTATTGCCTTATAAGTATATGTACACGGGCCAATACCACTATTGTTGTGGATTCATGTATTCACGTAAGTGGACACCTCTGGTAATTTCCCTATCTATGCCTTTGCTTCCTAGAGCCTGCCTCTGTTTCCTTTTGCCTCCTCCTGCCCCGCCATCACTTCCCCCCTTCTTTCACCTTAGTGCTTCCTCTCCACTAGCTTGGTGTTGCTCTAATGCTCACAGGATCTCTACCCTCTCCTAGACGCTGGTTTGGGAAGAACAAGAGAAACCAGAGGGGAAGGCAGACAGCGGTCAGGTGAGGTTTTAACAATCTACAATCTATCAAAGGGTCATGGAGGGGAGGAGCTGATCCCAAAGACTCAGTGGAAAGTAAATGTCTAGAAAAGAATAATGGAATATATGTACGAAAATGTCCGATACAGTTGATGTATGGATTGTAACAAGAGTTGTAAGAGCCCCCAATAAAATGATTATTAAAAAAAAAGGAAGGGCTTATTTTGGACAAGAAACGAGTGAGGTGCCAGAAACAATGACTGAGTTCTTCTTAATGCTCCCTGAAGACATTTCTCTTTTGGCATCATTCTCTTCGAAGCATGAAGGTTTCACAGAAAGAAAAGGAAGGAAGGAAATGGAGCAAAGATAGCCCAATAGGAGAGGCGAGGAGGAAAAGAGAACAGTCCATAGCCTCACAGTTGCTCCACTGACTGAAGTGCTGGATGACAAAAGGGCTTCCCCTCCGTCCCTCCTCCCGTTTACACCGCTAGCCTCGGAGTGGAACATGGGTGAGAGGCACCAGCAGGTCCAGGGAAAAGGTGACACAACGATAACAGTGCGGATGGTCTGAAATGTAAACCCCACCATCACCGAACTCACAAAAATATATGACACTAAGACAACATTTAAGATACGGCATGTCCCCACAAACTTCCTAAAGCCCACAGTTGCCTACCTTTTAAAAACACACTGTGACATCATAATACGTGTTGTGTTATAATAGAGCGTGAACTTTTAAAAACATGGTTATGCAATTAAATGCCAACCCCCGTTATGTAGGGAAGTTATGATGGAAAGAATCGCGCCAAACTGCTAACAAATTGTGTTACAGACATAGACCTAAGAATATTTACTTCCCAGTCACCAATGTTTTTCAAAATTCCATTAATCTGCACATTTTTATACTTGGGGGGTGGGGGTCAAATTGTAATAAAAGAAAAGCCAGGAAATATCTATCAAGAATGATAGCAATACATATTAAAGAATCCTAACATTTAAATACCTTTTGTCAGAAATCTATTCTCAGAAAATAATTAATTAACAATGAATGACTAAAATGTTCATCACTATATTTATAACAGTGAGGCGGTGGTAAAAGTATAGTAAAAAAATGGCTTGAGGCTGAGCCCCAGTGGCGTAGTGGTTGAGTGCCGGACTGTGGCCCACTGGCTTAGCAGTTCAAACTCAGCAGCAGCTCTCCAGGAGCAAGGCTGGGCCTCCCACTCCCACCAGAAGGCAGTGATGTCCCCCCTCCCCCCCAAAAAAGAATGACTTAAAAATATTTTTCTAACAGCAGCCCTGAAAAAGAACTACTAATTCTTTTTAAATCGTGTTTTTAGAGAACTGATAGATAAGGGAAAGGCTGACAAAATTGTAAACGAGGCTAGAAAATATGTAACGTGTAACAATCACAATTTTTAAAACTGTTATGCTCCTATTCAAAATTATACACACACATACACACACACACACACACACGTTAGCCCCTGGGTTAAGAAGGTCAGACTTAGAGACAACTGCCCCAAATCAAACCACCCACCATTAGATGGACTCTGGCTCATAGAGAAGAACTGGCCCTGTGGGTCTCTTTTCAGGAGTGGGAAGCCTCAGTGTCCCTCCTCAGAGTGGCTGCTGAGTTTGACCTACTTACCAGGAGTTACCAGGCCAACTCATAAGACACTCTGACACTGGGGCTCCTTACAAACTCCTTGTGGCCCTTTAATGTATGTAAATCAGCCCTCAGTTTCAAACAGTTACACCAAACACACTTTCACCACAAGCACCTTCACTAGGGCAGCTTTCCAGTCCTTGAAAGGCTGATGGTTTAGAGAATGGCTAATAAGAACCTCTGCACAGGATCTGACTTACCTAGAACTCCTTACAGATACACTCAGAGCAGATCTCGTTTATAACCTAGTGACTGCTGCTATGGCATTACTTGTGTATTTATGTCTTTCATGTACATCTTCCTTGACCATATAATAGGTAGATGGCAAAATTGTTATAGGTTATAGATTATATAGAGTACAGGCTCGAGTATAAGCTGACTCAAATACCAGGCAAATTTTACCACAAAAACGGCATTTAACATGTGCTAGAAAAACTCAACTTATACATGAGTGTAAGCTGGAAAAAGAACAAGTGTCAATGACCAGGGCAATGGAAATGTAGTTAATTGTTTATTTTCTTTATATTTCTCTACACTTTAATTTTCAACAACACTGTTCTAATGATAGAGACACTACAATATCTGATTTTAAAAAGTAGAAGTAAATATTATTGGATTAAATATTATTGGATTAAATATTATTGGATCAAATATTATTGGATCAAAATTGGGAAATGGAAGATCAAACTAAAGGATGATATTATTAAATTCCCTCAAAGTGGAAGCTTTGTCCTGTGGGGACATAATAAAAAGGAAACACACTGCAGGATTCCGGGGTAAAGGGGCCTACAGTGTCACTCCGATGCTTCAGAGAGAACAGACACATGCACACAGGTATGCAGACTGATGGAGATGAGAAAGAGTATTAAAACATATAAAGTAAATGGATAAAATGCTACGTCAATCTGGAAAAGGTCCTTTGTACTATGATTCAGCTTTCCTGTAAGCTCGAAATCACTTTATAATTTTGAAAGTAGGACCTTAACAAAAAAGTCAAAAAAGAAAGCTCACCTCAATATTCTCTTCTCCAAATTTCTCCACAGCTTTCTCTTCAGAAAGGCCACAAGCACCATATTCCAAAGGAGTAAACACAGTTGTTGGGACATTTTCATAGTCACACTGTTTCAAAAGAAAGGGAAAGAATGACAAATGAGATTACAGCTCCCCGCAAAAAGGTCTATTTCAAAAAGATTCACAAGAGGTGAAGAAAGTTCACTAAATCTGGACTGAAGAATCCTTTCAGAGACCGCGCTGGAAACAGAGATCCTGTGGCTTCTCCATCAAGTCTCAGGCATGCTGCCAGCAAGGACATGCTTTATTCTTCCCTCCACGAAGAGCCAGAACAACACGCCGTGTGGGAAGGGTGCCCAAGGCTGGCGGTCTTATGCTATCATTAATAAACTTCCTTGGAAAATCAATTCGCTAATCTATAACAACAACTTCTCCTTTCTGAACCCTTTGTATTTTTATAAAACTCTAATAATGAGAAAATTCATTTGATATGTGAAACAGACGCCTATTAATCGAGCATTTCCACAGTGCCCAACAACAGCATGATAATAAAAGACAGTCTACAGAGCATGTTACCATGCTGTGATAAAATAGGGCATGTGTTGCTGCGAGGTGCTGTGGCATGCATTGACTCTGAGTGGCCCTCAGGACAGACATGTTGGAACTCGCCCTCCTCAGTTTCCTAGAATATAGAGCAGTGGTTCTCGATCTTCCTCATGCTGTGACCCTGTAATACAGTTCCTCATGACCTTCACACCATAAAATTATTTTCATTGCTACTTCATAACTGTGATTTTTGCTGTTACAAATCAGGCACTCCCTGTGAAAGGGTCGTTCGACCCCTAAAGGAGTCTCGGCCCACAGGCTGAGAACCGCTGCTACGGAGGCTTTATGGAAACTGATTGCTGAGTCTTTTCTCTTTCAAGTCATTGATGGGTCCAAACCACTGACTGTTGGTGAACAGCTGAGCACACAACCCCTGCACCACCAGGGCCCCTTACCAAGAATGGTTATGTCATATTACATGGCCATTTAGATGGCAATGAAAACCACGGAAATAAAAAACCAGGCTCGCAACAGTATTTCCCACAGCATATTTGATGAGGAATGTACATGTAGGTGCTGGGAGGGGTGGAGAGAGGCGGGATGAAGGAAAAAAAATATTTCTCTACTATCAAATCAGCATCTTAATATATGCTGCAGGGAATTGTGGAAAAGATGCTACATAAGTGTCATTTGGCAAAACCTAGTCACATGGGTCTGCAGAGATGAGTCTAGGTTTAGGTTCTGCATTGAAGGCAATTCTCACTCTCTAAAGCAGTAAAGGTGAAATATTTGAAATATGCCTCTTTCTAGAAACCATATCCTATTTCTCTGAGAAAACAAAATAACAACAAAAGTAACAAAAACCCTAGGATTCTGTGATTCAAAAGAGAAGGAGGTCTTGATGCCTTGACTATATGCAAACTTGACCATCAGTTTTTATTCTCAGTGTGGCACCCAGCGTGACAACTGTCCTAACAGAGTCACAACGAATGGCAGGAGTCTTATGAGCATGTCTGAATGCGGCCGGCAAAGCACAGCTAGGGTGACACACAGACAGGACAGCAGCTGTTTGCTGGTTTGGGGTACCATCACCAAAATAAGGAAGCCTGGAAAGCGCCCCAAGGACCCTACTTCTAAATAGAGAGCCCGGATCTAGTCACAAACCGAGACCAGCCACAGCACGCACCTTGACCTTGGAGCCGGCATAGAGCCTCTGGGCCAGCAGTCGTCCCGCCTGGATTGCCACGGGGGTGAGCTCCAGCTTCCCTTCCAGGATGTCGCCGATGGCGTAGATGTATGGCACATTGGTCTGCTCCTCGTCGGTGACCGGGATCTTTCCGGTCCTGCAAACCCATTGGGCTATTCTCATCAGTCACCGTTACTAGTTAAGTCGAACAAAGTTCTCTTTCTCCCATGGACCCCCAAAATGTGAACTCTAGCTGGAGACCACATGCTGGCTACCACGAGGACAAAAGTCAGAGGGCCTAAGAAAACAGTAAGAAACCCTGAAATGTTCAAGACTCGAAGATGTGTAATAACCAGGTCTCAAGTCATCACCTGTCTCTCAGCCTCAGTCCCTCACCTATAAATGCAATGCTGGGACTGAGGAGATTATAACCCTTATTGGGAAAAGGTGTCAAAACAGAGTATTGTAGCTTATGGTTCACAGTGAGCACATCAATATTTGCTTTCAGCATCACACAAAATCTAAGCCTCAGGCCCAACTGGGAGCGAGCAAGCTGGCTAAACCTGATCTGTGATTGCCCCACCCGCTCTGCCTCTTCACCCCAAGGGAGGGGCACTCTCACATTATCCCAGGCAACTTGGAGTGAATGTTTCTCGGGCAGCCTGCCAGAGAAACGTGGATGTCAGAAGGGTGATGCTGGGCATCGCACAGGCTGTCCTCCCTAGCTGCAGGCACTGCAGATCTGCAGCCGGCTCTCCAGGAGATTGTCACTTTCCAAAGCTCCAGCCAGTAAGAATATGGGGTACTTGCAACTGTCACTAGGAATGCCGTGGACGCCCTTCTTGCCCCCAATCTCGGTAGGGTTTAAAGGTTGCTAAGCCCACATATTTAATGAGCTATAAACTAAAAAAGACCCAATTGTTAAGCAATTTTTTGGGGCATTATACAGTGCTTTGCCCCTACCCCAAGAGTTTTTATCCCTCACCCTATGTGCAACACACATGAAGACTAAGGGAATCTGGTATCATGGGGTTGTATGTACGTCCCAGAAATAAAATGCAAGCCACTATACTACTTAGATTTTAAAAAGAGAAAAGGAAATTCTAATGTGAGAGGCAGAAGAATGATTTTCTAAGCTTAAAATCAAAACTTTGTAACCATAACACAAATTAAGTTTAATGATTTAAACTCTAATATTGACACTATTGAAAATAACAGATAATATGCAATCTGTTTTTAACATAAAATGTACTTTTGACTTACTTTTCATTTATCTGTACTCCCACAGCTTCTAAACCAATTTTTCTTGTGCAAGCATCTCTTCCTATTGCCAATAATACCTGAAAAAAATGTTAATACAGTAGTAATATTAACAAAAACTTTTTTGCATTAGCTCTTTATGCATATTTTCTTCTACTTATTGAAGTCAATCTAATTTCATGCTTCAGACCTAGAAAAAATTATTTTATTAAGAAAATAAGGCCTTCCCCCATTGCGTTCATAACTAATAAACACATCTTTTTGTTTTGGTTTGGTTTGGTTTTTGGTTTTTTGGGGCATCACTGCCCTCTGGTAGGAGAGGGAGGCCCAGCCTTGCTCCTGGAGTGCCGCTGCTGGATTTGAACCGCCAAGCCAGTGGGCCGCAGTCCTGCACTCAACCACTACGCCACCGGGGCTCAGCCCCAAACACATTTTTAAAAAAGAAAAAGAAAATGCAGCAAGTTTCAACAAATTGAGTCTTTAAAAAAGCCTTTGAACTCATAAAATGCAGCAGAAATCCCTTATTATTTGAAAGAGGGAGTTTATCCCTTAATAAGCCAGGTCAAGTTCAAAAACAGAAATAGCACATGCAAACAATGAAGTGCTTTTTACAATTCGTGGGCCAGGGAGGATGCATAGGAAACGAGGGAACAAAGGAATTATAGCTCATTTAAAAGTCCTGGCTACCTTTTTATAGCCATTGGACAAAAAACACTACTTGGAAAAATCTGAAGCTACCCCTGTATCGAAATGAACTATAACATTGCCAGTAGTAATCACAATAGAAACATTCCATGTGGAGGGTCCATCCTTACCGTATTATACTCCCCTTCAATGGTCTCCTCACCCTTGGTGGACTGAGCTACCACTTTGAGTCGGCCAGGTGTCCCTGCTTCAATTTGCTCAACCTACAAAATGACAAAGTTCACTCTGAAAGACAGACATGTATCAAGGAGACAGGTGGTGGGTGACTCCAGTTCACGCCAAGTGAAAGCACAAGCCATGGCTCTATGGTGGCCCATCTCCCTCACCTCGACATCTCTAGGGTGATGTAGGACTTTAAATAACACCCTCCTTTCTCACTAATCATTAGTCCTTATTTCAAAGAGTTGCCGAACAGAACACAGTCCAGAGAGCAAGTGGGAATGAAGCCAGAGAAACCCAGTATAAATTCAGCGGTTCTCTTTAGACCACGACTCATCAGAACGGACACTCACTGCTGTGGAGTCGATTACCGCGCACAGGGCGACCCAGGAAGGCAGGGCCTCCGAGACTGCAGCACGTTAGGGCAGTGGAAAGCCTCGCGTTTCTCGTGTGGTGGGAGCAGCTGGTGATTTCAAATGGCTGATCTTGCAGTCAGCAGCCCAGTGTGTAACGACTACGCCACCAGGGCTCTTAATGACACACACTAGAGTTGGTCAGTAACGACAAGCACAGCAGCTGGCTAAATATCATTCTAAATACCACAGTGGACAAGGAGACATGGCTATCTAACTAGGAACTGCCTTACACTGCTAAGTATGTTGGAAGGTGGCAGCTGTGGCACTTGTGTGAAGGCACCAAAATGGAAAAAAATCACTGCACAGATGTCAACGATTATCCACAGGCTGGGTCGTAATGACTGAGACATCTACCATGGGGAGACTTTAAACATGTTGATTTACCTTTGATGTCTGACCAGAAACTCCAAACTTACTGTCATTAAGTCAATTCTGACGCCCGGAGACCTTTTAGGACAGAATAGAACTGCGCTTGAGGGTTCCCGAGGCTGGGATCTTTACTGGAGTAGAACACCTCATTTGTCTCCTGTGAAGTAGCCGGTGGGTTTGAACTCAGAGTTAGCAACCCGACGCATAACCCCCGGGGCTCCTTTGGCTATCTTAAATTTCTATAAAGCATTCACTGTAGAAACCCAGGAAATCACTAGGAACTTCTCCCTCAACCTTCAAAATACAATTACTCTGAATGGAAAAACTCATCAAGTCTCATTTCATTTTCAATTGAAAACTCTCTTCCTTTCGGATTTAGCCAACCCCCTTTGAACATGCTGGAAACTTGATTTTTTTTTCTGTCTAAACTTGCATGTTCTCTTAGACATCAGTCCTGGCTTAAAGATATCTGGCAAGTTAAGGGCCATGATGGCGTTGATTGCTGCCGGCCTTGCTTCGTCTAGAATGACAGCCGGGCCTTGTCAGTAAAGAGGCCTCTCTCCTCGCCCTGTCCTGTTTGCGCAGGCTGTGTTCTCTATCAAAGCCCCAGGGCATGATGGGCTGTGTTGCGCGGCTAACTGCAAGGTCAGTAGTCGGAACCCGCGAGCCACTCCGTGGGAGAAAGATGATGCTTTGTTCTCTGACCAAACTCCACTCTGTCCGCTTCCATTTTCTAAATTTGTTTAACTTTTTTTCTTTTTATTAGGTGCTCTTACAGCTCTTGTAATTTATATGTCCATTGTGTCAAACACATCTGAACGTGTTATCATCTCTTTCAAAACATTTTTCTACTTGAGCCCCTGACATCAGCTCATTTCCCCACTCCCTCCTCCCCGACGTCCCATTAATAATATATATTCTTTTTTTCATGTCTTATATCAACCACTATCATTTCACCCACTGTTCTGCTGTCTAGTCCCCTTAGCTCCCCCTTCCTCCTCCCTCCCCCCACCCTTACCCTCCTAGTTTCGATGCTGCTCCCCTTATTGGTCCTAAGGGGTTATCTGTTCTAGAGTCGCTGTGTTGCAAGCTCTATCTAGACCAGTGTACTGTTCTAGTCTAGCCGGGTTGATAAGACAGAATGAAGTCATGGGAGTGTGTATGTGGGGTGGGGAAAGAAGAGGATTAAAGAACCTGTGGGTCCCTCAACCCTTTCACAGCAGCACAATGACAGTGATGAAGTAGCAAGGAAAATAATGGTATGGTTGGGGGTGGGGGGGGGTGGTGGTGGTGGAATCACCACACCTTGAGGGTGGCAGTATGAGGAAGGTTGAGAGTTGCTGAACTAGAGGAAGGTGATGTGTTTCGTTGGTGCTATGCTGCACCCTGACTGGCTCTCTCCTTCCATGTGGCCCTTCTGACAGGGGATGTTCTATTGACTACTGAGGTACTTTGGGTCTCCTCTCTGCCCTCCCCCTTCAATCTTGTTTGCTTGATAAACTCCTTTATTTTTATTTCAGCTCAAAATGTCACTTCTTCCAGGAAGTCCGCCCTCCTTAATCTCAGATTAGGGAACATATTCCTCTGTGCACTCTCATAGCCCCTTCTACTCTTCCTTCAAAGCAAAGTACTGTCTACACTCAAGTATAAGTTGACTCCAATATCTGCCGAGGCACCTAATTTTACCACAAAAACTGCATTAAAAATGTGGTGGGGTGTTACAGTTCTTTTAGAATTTGTCTAGCAGATCTTCAGGTTTTCCAGAAGGCCCCTCCTCCTCCCATTAAAACAAGTATTAAACAAACAAAAAAATGTGCTGGAAAACTCAGCTTACACAGGGGTATATACAGTAAATGCTTTTTGTATCACTACTTACTTATTAGAGATTTCTCTAGCGACTAAGTTTAAAAAGCAAAGATTGGTGTCTCTCATTCTTATATTCCCAGGGTTTGGCAAGATCAGCACTCGTCACACTCAGTGGCCAAAATGTGTGTCCCTGTGTACTGTGACGTGGCACAGCATCCAATCTCTTGGCTACACTTTCTAATCACATAACTAATGCACTACATAAGTCCTACCACATCTTCATAATTTCTATTTAGCAGAGGATCAGTCCCTTGGAGAGCCAGGTTTGAAAATCAGCCTGTGTGCCACCACTGCAGTAGTCTGAGCCACTGTATTCCTCAGAGAGACCCCACCTGAGCATCAAGGATCATCAGTTTGGTTGTAGAACAAGAATCAAGGACCAAATTGTACAGCTTTATGGTTTTCAGGTACAAAAGGGGGCATCTACCTACTCGTCACTAGGCCCATGATGGAAGGCCGCATGAATGAGAGAAGTTCCAGCATGTGGGCAAGGACACGCTCCTGCGACAGTATGGCCGGGCCTCCTTCCTCAGCCCCGTCCTTATAAGACCACAGGTGTTCTTCACCAGGCTAGGAGGAGACAGAGGTCCCCAAAAGGGTCAACCTAAGTGGACCCAACATTATGATGCTCTGAAGAAAGGTGCTCTTTTTCTATCAATACAGCATAGTTCCAATATGAAAACATACACCTTGGGCTTCAAAAAGTGAAAAACCCCATCTTTCCAACAACTTTTGGAAGCCTCTTTTATGGTCCCCTATTCCCAAAACAGTTACAATGCTTAAGCCTGGACAACACACAAGGATTGTGCTACATAATCCTTACAGTGACTGATGACTACAGAGCCTATGCCTGAGCACACAGCTCTTCCTGATAGCTAACGCAAGCCTCACTCCGGCACTGAGTTCCAGCCTTGCTGCTTGATCTGCTGCGAGGATTCTTCCTCCATCCCCTCTTGTGCTCACATGGCATAGCATCAACAGTGACAGGCAATCCCCACTTACTTTGATCGGTACAAATTGTCTTATGAACTTGACACCATGCTCCTCCATGTGTTCACCAATTTTGTTGGCCATGTCCTGGTCAAACCCTCTAAGGAGAATGGACCGCACCATAACAGTGACATCCAAACCAATACCGGCAAGAAATCCGGCACACTCCAAAGCGACGTAGGAGGCTCCAACCACCAGGGTCTTACCCGGGGAGTACGGTAAGGAAAAAAGATCGTCACTGAAAAGATGTTGGGGGGTTGGGAGGAGAAAAAAAAATTTTTTTTAATTCATGTGAATAATGAATAATCCAAAGTAGTTGTCTTTATCTTTTTTGTTGTTTTGTTTTTTGGGCATCACTGCCCTTCAGGTGGTGGGAGTAGGAGGCCCAGCCTTTGCTCCGTGGAGCTGGAATTGAACCTCCATCCCAATGGGCCGCAGACCCGTGCACAACCACTACGCCACCGGGGCTCAGCCCATCTTTATCTTTATAAAAACCAAATATTCTAATGATTACAAACACTAACAGAAAATAGCATGAGTTTCGTAATCTCTCAGATATGCGCCCTTTCTTGCCACTCGGTTATTTAGGGAGTAGCATAAAGTACATATGAGTTTAGCACAACTAAACCAATCTTAGATTATGTTTTATTTAAAAACTAAAGTTATCAAGTGGACAGAGTCAAACGAAATGATTCTGAACTGTGTGGAACAATCCTCCACTAACATAGCTAAAAACATACTTGTGTCTCTAGTTGCAAACCCAAGCCCCACCTTCCCACCACACAGGTCTCTCCCCGGGGGAAGTCACATCTGGCCTGGCATAGCAATAATGGATACAGGGGAGAGAGGTGGGAGACATTCCTCTCCTAGCTTTCCCAACATAAAAAACCAGGTCCAAATGGGAAACCCCACTAAGGCGTCTAGTCCAGTGAGGCACACAAAGGGGCAAGAGGTCATAAAACACATTATCGGGAAGGAGATTGAACAACTATGACAAGGGTGCTGATTCGAAGCAGCTACGGTGTCACAGCTGCATCTGAGCTGTCTGCCTGGAGTAGAGTCAAAATGGATCGAATCTCACACACAGAGTCAGCAATCCTATCCCGTAATATACAAAATACAATCACCCTGCAAGCCTTACTTGGCTTCAATATTTCACAAAAGCCTCCTGTGTTGACACTGATTATTTCAACAGCAGTGAGCAGAGACTTGGACCTGATAAATCTAATAGCCTAGTCAAAAAAAAAAAAAATCTAATAGCCTGCCATTAATTTTAAGCAGTACTATAAACACAAGCACACATTAGAAAACTACTTGTAACATCAATTTGATATTATATATTGTATACTTAAAGTATAGACTCACATATGTAAATAAATTTCAAGTACAAATATCAACATTATAAGCATAGTTCTATATACACATGATAAGTGGTGATAATAATATTAGTTCAGGGTGGTGAGATAGATGCCTAATGTCTATTAGGCTATCCTTTGCAGTCCTGAATTTTCTTTTTTTTTTTTTTGAGGGGGTGCATCACTGCTCTCCGGCGGTGGGAGTAGGAGGCCCAGCCCCACTGCTGGAATTGAACCTCCGTCCCAGTGGGCCGCAGTCCCGCGCACAACCACTACGCCACCGGGGCTCAGCCCTGAATTTTCAAAACACTATATGGGGAATAAATTAATTCTAGATAATGGGCCAAATGGAATTCTACCATAATGGGATTCTTCTCTTCCTGCTTTGCTGTTTCCTTACCTGCTGATGCAGTACTCTCTGTCTCCAGGTATGCCCAAGTAGCGTGGCCTTTCACCAGTTGCGATGAGAAACCTCTCTGCTGAGTATATTTTTTCTTTGCCTTTATTATTGGTTGCCTACAAAGGAGTCAATATGTCAACTTTTTTTTTTTTACCCTGACCACATGGACCCCAAAGTCTTTCTTGGCCCCCCCAGTCCTGGCCTGGGCACAGCAAGTGGGAAAATATGTCAACTTTCACTAAGTTATTATTCCACAGATTTGCTAACCTCAGCATTTGCAAAGGCCATTCCCCGTATTACCCAGCTTGACCCTCTCCAGCAGCTGGTCCTAGTGGCCAGTGGTGCTCTTCATACAATCAGTGTGGACTGTCTCATCTTGGTCCCATAGAACCCAGGGGAACTGCCGATGGCCGCACCTGCCCCTCCAGCTCCTGGGTGAGTTTGAGTTCTCAGCAACCTTTCTATTAGCATCCAATACTTAAAATGTTGGACCACTGAACAACCAGGGCTCACTGGTGGCCACTGTTTTCATGATAATCACTTCCTTTTCTCCCTTGTCCCCAGCAAAAGTTTCATTTTAAAAAAGTTACTCAGAATTGTCACCCCATTACCTTAATCCTATGAGGCCCAATGAACTGTCCATAGGCATTCTCATAGGTGACCCTTTTCTCCCGCAGAGCTACCCGGTAGCCCCAGTTCAGCGAGCCAATGTGATTCTGCACAGCTTCTGTCATCTTGTCCCAGTCGTGTCTTACTGCAGACAAAAACACAGCACAATATTTCAATTTTCTTTCAACTGCCTGGCAAGACCCTGTCTTGGTAATTATTTATTCTTGGAAAACCAAGAAGAGAGCTCTTGGTCTACAGAACCAAGTCCTTCATTTGGAGCACAGAAAATTTTTTTCAAGGATTTTCCCTTCAAATAGCTTTCCCCTTTAGAAATTAGCTGTAACAGTGAACTCCCACAAAGCTTCCTGGCAATCCTCAAGACTAAAACAGCAATACAGAAAATTTTTCCTTCTTTATCTAGAAATGCCAATAGTAAAAAAATGAGACAGAAGGAAAATAAAAAGACTGGCAATGAATGGGAAGGCAATGGATAATCTGTTGCAATGGCCCACAGACCTCACAGACAATACTCATGACGATGGGGGTTGCTATGGACGCTAGCTGGTCAGAGTGGGGGAGAGAACGTTCTTTTTGTCTTCATTGTCTCTTCTCAGTCCTGCTGGTATTTCTGCCACCGTGCTGTCGGGGACAATTTCATTACACAATCAGAGGTGGTTCTGTGGTCTGAGGTGAAATGAGTTGGCATCGGTCCCGTCAACAGTCGTTGTAACTCTCACCTAGTGAGAGGCCGAGGACAGGAGTCTTGTAATCTCCTAGGACTCCAGGCTTTAGAAAAACATGTTTGATATGGAATGACAAGTAAAGACAGTCAACAAAGGCAGTATGTATAACTTGAGAGGGAACAAGCCTTTTCAAAGCCAACTAGCTTTTGCCTTGTTGGTTAATGTTTAACAAGCTGGTCAATAAAACTCGGGGCGGGGGTTGGGGGAGGTAGACGCAAGCTGGAGCTACCAGCTGGAGGATTATTCCCTCATATGTCCCTACCGTCGATTCTCATTAGCTGGGTATGTACGAGAACTTAGATTCTGAGCACCCAGTTTGCTGTGTCCCCACGGAGGTTAAGCCTCCATCGAACTCCTTCTGATCATCCGCCTGATGCTGTCGTTAGGTGCCATCCAGTGGGCTCCATGGCACAGCGCCCCCTAATGCACAACAGAAGGAAACACTGTGTGGTCCTACGCCATCCTCCCGGCCTTTCCCACACTCAAACGGGCTTTGCAGCTACTGGGTCAATCCAACTCCTTGAAGGCCTTTTCCAGGGACTGGTCTCTCCTGACAATATGTCCAAAGCATGTAAGATGAAGTCTCGGCAAGCTTGTCTCAAAGGAGCACTCTGGCCATACATCTTCCATGCAGACTGGTTTGTCCTTTTAGTAGTCGACTGTGCTCTCAATAGTCTTCTCACAATTCACACCCGTGAATTTTTCAGTCTTCCTTATTCAATATCCAACTTTCACATGCATAGGAGGCAATTGAAAATGCCATGGCTGGGGGTGGGTGGGGGGTAGGAGAGTGGGGAGGGAGGGGAAATATGGGGAGCTGATACCGGAGGCCTAAGTAGAAGGACGTTTTGAGAATGATGATGGAAACAAATGTGCAAATGTGGTCTGTATGTATGGATCAGAATAAGAGTTGTATGAGCCCCAATTTAAAAAAAAAAAAAAAAAGATAATCCCATGGCTTGGGTTAGGTACACTTTAGTCCTGAAAGTAACATAGTGGCTTTTGAATTATCTAAAGCGGTCCTGTGCAGCAGGTCTTCCCATTCAAGACACTTTCATTCAAGCAAGACAAAATCCCTGACAACTTCAACCCTTTCTCCAGTTTCCAGACATTACTTATTAGGCCACTTGTGAAGATTTAAGTCTTCTTTAAATTGTCATGATGTGAGGACACAACCTTGACAAACACCTTTCCTGATTTTAAACCATGCAAGATTCCGTTGTTCCATTCTCACAACTGCCTCTTGAGCCACGTGCCAAGTTCTGAATAGGCACATGAAATGTTCTGGAATTCTCATTCTTCTCAAGGTGATCCAGAGTTTGTTATGAGTACACATTTGAGTACCTTGGCAGAGTCAATAAAACAGAAGGAAGCATCTTCCTGGTGTTTTCTAGTCTGAGCCAAGATCATGGACATGAGCAATATCTTTTGTTCCATGTGCAATTCTGCATCCAGCCTAAGCCTGTACCAGTTGCCCGTCAATGTCCTTAACTAGGAAGTGGATAATCTTGCCCTCAGGCAGTGCACCGACAGAGGATCTATATCTACCCAGGCACGGGCACTCTCTCTTAGTGGCTTGCCTGGGTGTGTCCTTCATGGGGAGAGTACAGGGATTTGTGCAGTCTTGACTTATATCGGATCAGTCTTGCCAGGGACCAATCTTACAAGGTTTTCTAACAAAATATACAAGTCCCAATCAGGCCCTTTTTCCAAATCTGTAGTCCCACCTGTAACTGTGATGTATTGATCTATTACTGGTGAATTTGTGAATTACATTTTTTCCACGCCTTATTTAAATTAACGGCCTCCTTCATCTGGATGATTTGTCTTTGTCAAGCCTCTCTGCTATTTTGAGTTAATAAATGCTCTCCTGAAATTATATTTGAGATTGTGGTAACACAGGGGGTAGAGCTTCGTTCTCAAGGAAATACCCAACATTAACTACTCAGGAAACCGATAGGCTTCATTTCACTCTTCTACCAGATAATGCAATTTACTTACCAAGTCAGTAATTACGTCTCTCTGATTTTCTAGAATGTCTCAAACAATCCAAAAGCCCCTCAAAGCCAACCAGTCAATTCTCACTCATGCCAACCCCAGAGGAGAGAACAGAACTGCCTTGAGGGGTTTAGGAGACCGTGAATCTGTGCAGGAGTAAAAAGTCTCACCTTTGCCCCTCAGTCTATTGATTCCGAACTGCTGACCGTCTCCAGCTCGCAGCCTAGCGTGCAGCCCGCAACTGTACAACACCCAGACTGCCGCCCCTTTGCCACCCAAAACGCACTTCTTTAGTGAAAGAAAAATGCACAGACTTCAAAAGAATGCAAATGTAATCCATACTTCCTTATGATACACCATCTAATCAAGAAACTATTTTAAGGGGTTCTGTTTTTTAATAACAATATCTATTCTTATTTTACCAAATATAGTTGTCTTGATACACAGTATCTATAATGATGCTATCTGTAAGAAATTTAAAATTCAAAATGTTCCCAGTAATCCACCAGCCTCATAAAAAGAGATGAAACATTTTTAAAATGCACGCATACCCCCAAAGCCAAAGGGCAAAGCAACTTTTCTCCTCCATACCTGTGTCATCAACTTTCCACCCATAGTTGCGTGAGTCTTGCAGGGCTTGTCCTAACAAAGCTGCCTGGTGCATCAGTTTTTTGGGGATACAACCCACATTCACACATGTTCCTCCAAGACCTACAACATCAAGAAATAATAAGGACATAGCACATTTTATAACTTGCCAGAAGAAAAAGGTCAACAATGGTTACGCTAACATGCCTAATTTATTAAATGTGGCCATTCCTACAGATCCCTTTATCCATGAGAACCTTATATACAAAACACAGTAACGTCATGGGAAAATAAAAATGAAGGGCAGTTTCAAAAGCTCCCATGGACGGCAAAGATCCAAACTGCCTGCTGCAGAGAGTCAATGCGCCTGCGCACAACCCTGTGCTTGCCACTGGATTCATGCACAGAAATGGTGAGTCACATTTGGTTGGATCGTAATGCATCTGAATTGAGTATATAACTGCATTCTTCTGAGGAGATTAGTTCATGACTTGCTCTTCATACTCAGATGGATAGTTTCTTCAGAATAAAATTAAAAATGGGGGGGGGGGGCCGCTGGCGATGGCTAAATTGTCGTGTTCTAAGACGACAAGATGGTACCTGCTAGATGGACTAAGCTTCTCTTCTCTGTTGGTTGTCATGGAGATGACTCCTCTGAGAACCCGCCCCCAGTTTTACCAATCACATTTACCAATCCCATCCCTTTGCTCTCAGACCACTTGGTATAATCCATCAAGGATGCATTCACGGTTTAAAAGCCTATACTTTCAATTATTAAATTGCTAATTATACTCTAAATTAATCCAAACTCACTGGCATCAAGTTAATTCTGCTTCACATCAGCCCTATGATACAAGGTAGAACTGTCCCTGTAAGTTTCCAGGACTGTAACTCTTTACAGAAGTAGGAAGTCCAATCTTTCCCCACTAATTATATGAGGTTACTCAAATATGTATCGTCATAAAAGCTTCTGTATCAGGTTTTTACTACCTTAACCCTTTCAGCATATTTAAATCTGATCCCATTTTAACTCAATTTTAAGAACTATGTGTTTAAGTTCTAAAAACTCTCATTGGGATTTAGAAGCCATTTTGGAACTGTCATACAAATTCTGCTCTAAAATAAATTTTTAAAAAAACGTACCCCATCTAGTCCCAAGTGGCGTTGGAGTGACAAAATCCAGGACCATCACCTTCTTGCCATACTTGGCCGCCTCCTGAAAAACAAGATTAGCTTATATATTAAAATGTGTTTCAAAGGGTAGCATGAAGGATTAGAAACGGGCTGTTACAAATCCATGCTGTTTTAATTAGGTGGTAATGCCTAAAACATAACTAGTACTAACACCTGAGAATTTTGTGTGTGAAGATGATTAACAGAAACCCAGGATAAAAAAAGGAGGGGCTCAGGTAGTTGGCAGAGCAGTTGCAGAGAACATACAGGTTCAGGATATAAATACACAGACTGTTGTAAATCTGGCAAAATCTGTTCGAAATCCTAGAACCCTGTCTTATAGTTCTCATCAAATGACGACAGATTGAGCAATCATGTTTGGTTGAAGTGAACTGCAGCACTTGTAGGTCTGCCAATTGCCTACAGCCCTGGATACAGGCTATATTAGAGAAGATAATATTTTTAAAAATATTTCTAGCTTTGATGTCGTTTCGTTTATAAGCACAACTTCGAAACTGTTTGTCTTCTGAAATGATGTGATTTCCTAAAATGTTCATGTGATGGTCCCAGGAAAAGCTGACGATAATCTAATCCCCAACCACTGCCAGTGAGTCAATTCTAATTCAGTGACACGCCCCCACCCCCCCCACCCCCCACCCCCTGCAGAGGGTTTCCGAGACGCCAAAACGCTACCATTGGAAAGCGCCTGGTCCTTCTCGAGAGCCTGGCTGGGAGGTTGACGTTGCTAAACTGGCCTGACCTACCACGCACCAAGGCGCATGGGTAATATCGAACAAGGTTTCTCAATCTTTTTTTAGGGGAGGTAAAGCAATATTCAGAAGTTTTGTTTTGTGGAGTAGCTCATCTTTTATAAGTTTTATGTATTGGCAACTAAACCTCTAAGGGTTTTTTCAAAGAAATGTGTTCTTCAAAAATACTCACGCTGGAGTCAAATACAAAGCATGCCACTCCTAAACTACTTGCAGCAGAGTGCGACTTGATGCTATACACAGATGGCTTTCACTTGCCTGGCCTGCTTCCTTTGAAGGGGCTTTTCCTGATTCACGGCATACCTTAGGGCAGTAGAATGACTTTATCTTTCAAACAGCCTATTGGGAACGGGTGACAGACCCCCAAGTCCCTATAAATAGAGTGTCTCTCAGACTCCACACCCACTGCCCAGTCAATTCCAACTCATAATGAACCAGACACGGCAAAGCAGAACTGCCCATGAGGTTTCCGGTGCTGTAACCCTCGTGGATGAGGACTCGTCGTTTTCTCCCAAACAGCAGCTGGTGAGTTCAAAATGCCAACCTTTCAGTCAGCAGCCAAGCCCCAGGTTTTCACTCCTATTCTCCCCGACTTATGTAACCTCACCCCCACTGCTCCCAGGCCACGCAGCTAGTGGTTATGCTCTTAAAACACATTACACACACAAAAAAAACATGGCTTTTTTTTGGGGGGGGTGGGGGGGGTGGGGGTGGCGCATCACTGCCCTGGTGGGAATAGGAGGCCCAGTCTTGGTCCTGGAGAGCTGCTGCTGGATTTGAATTGCCAACCCAGTGGGCCGCAGCCCTGCACTCAACCACTTACACCACCGAAGCTCAGCCCGCTTTCATTTTTTAATAACTTTGAAAAATCCAACTTTCTCCATCTTTCCATGGACCAAAGGGGCTGTGAATAGGGAAATTGCTACCTTGGAAAAAATTATGAAGAAATAAATTTTAAGTCAACATCCTCCATGAAAAATCAACCAAATTTGAAATGAATAGAAATGTGTACCAAAACTCAGAGCCTGTACTTCTATGTAAAGAACATTCCATATTTCAATTTGGAAGAATAACTTATAAAGTGATCCCTTATGTGGCAGTCATGTGCTTATGTTAATTTTATAATTGAAATGTGAGTCTGGCCTGTTAATCAGGAGAAAGCCATTGAGTAGCCGATGAGGCCTCTGTGTGGGCATGGCTTTCACCTGAGACTCCTGGGAAATCTCGCGGTATTTCCCTCGTGACGATGAGAAGCTATCTTCCCCAGTTGTTGGGAGTTAGTTTCAGAGACGATTAATCACAGACAAGCTGGCAGCGTCGGAGAAGCTGGAGGAGCCAGCGGAGAGACCACTCGGCTTTGCCGTGATGCAGACAGACCTCTGAAGCTGGAGTGGCATGCTGTCGATGGATCTGAGCCCTGGAAGCGGGGAGCCATGGGGAGACCCCTGCCAGCGCCAGAATTCTACACCCACTGACCTGTGACTTCCTGAGTGGGAAGCAGACATTATAGACTGATTTCGGGCATATGGGTTAATATTGGACTTATGACTTTGCACTGGACTGGATTGGGATGCCTTCTTAGTGTCACGTTTCTTTTGTATATAAACCCTTTCCTTATACCTATATGCATGTCTCTGAAATTTGTTCCTCTAGTCTATCCAGATTATAACACCTTATGTCCTGTCAAGTTATGAGCAAAAAACCACACTCATGAACTAAACAAACTTCAGAGATTTGCAAAGTCCGCTGTGCTGGGATGTGACTAGTCCAAGCAAAATCCAGATAAAGAGAAGTAGCCTTGCCTTGGCAGCCGCCAGCCCTCCCGAGCCTCCGCCAATGATGATAAGGTCATAGTCGTAGGACTCAGGGAGATCCTCGGAGCCGTTCATGTTGAGCAGCTTTTGAAGTTGGCCCTCTTGATAAGCCTAAACAAAAAAAAAGTAATTCAATATAAAGGCAGTAATGAATGTCTCGACACATGCTGTGACATCAAAGACCCTTGAAAACACGGTAAGTGAAAAAAATCAGACACAAAAGATCAAATATATGACCCCACTTTCTGAGATAACTCATGGGTAAATGCAGAAAGACAAACGCTTAATGGTGATTATCGGAGGCTGGGGGGTGGGGGTGGGGGTGGGGCTAATATTCAAGGTAATGAGGTTCTCTTGGGATGTGGAAAAACATTTCAAAATAGGAAATAGTGGTGATGGTAGCATGACAACATGAAATGTACAGTACACTAGGGAATGGTCGAAATGGGAAATGTTAAATCTATTTCACAACAATAAAGTAGCTGAGCCTGGTGGTGCAGTGGTTGTGTGCAAGACTGCGGCCCAAGGGGATGAGAGTTTAAATCCAGCAGCAGCTCTCCAGGAGCAAGGCTGGGCTTCCTACTCCCACCAGGGCAGTGATTCGGGGGGAGGGGGGAACAAAAACAAACAATAAAGTAAGCAAAAAAGGTCTGTAGGAGACCCTTCATAGAAGGCAAAAAGAATTTTCCAAAAGAAAACTAGCTTGGTTTCAATCACATCACATCACACGTGTGGAAATACTCAATCTTTCTTTGAGTAATGTTCTTTTTTGGTCATGATCCTTAAGACCCGTGCCCCATGCCACTTCATACCACTGGCTAACTATTCTACATAAATTAGATTTTGACAGCTTAACAAAATTAAGGTAGGTTTAAATACATCTGGTTACCAGTTCTTTTCTCCTGAGATTTTAAATACTGGTTTTAAATTTGCTGGGAAAAACCCAAACCTTATTTTGTACTTAAAAAGAAATTTTTATTGGGGGCTCATACAAATCTGATTGCAATACATCCATACATTGTATGCAAAGCACTTTTGTATACCTGTTGCCATCATGATTCTCAAAACATTTTCTTCCCACTGAAGCCCCTGATATCAGCTCCTCATATTTCCCCCCTTCCCTCCCTGCTCCCCCCTCCATGAACCCTCAATAACTTGTAATTATTTTGTCATATCTTACACTATCTGATGTCTCCCTTCACCCACTTCCCTATTGTCCACACCCCAGGGAGAAGATAAGAAGATCCTTATAATCAGTTGTCCCTTTCTACTCCCCCCTCCCAGGGTTTTGTCCTTTTTAATGAAACCATTGATCTAGTCTAGCTATCATCTTTACTTACCAGCCAGAGGCCACATAGCAAGTGGATTAAGACCCCAGCTAGCACACCCAATACAGCAATTTAAACAAAACTGTCCAACAGTTAGACAAAAAAATTTAGGGTTTCAGAAGAAAATTAGTTGGAACTGGCCTAAATGAAAAGCTAACTATAAAAGTTGCTTTTCCCAGACATTTTAAGTAACCACAAGTCTGTTAAAAGCTCATTTCTTTGCTGAGCCCTGGTGGCATAGTGGTTGCGCGCGGGAATGCGGCCCACTGGGACGGAGGTTCAATTCCAGCAGCAGCTCCACAGAAGCAAAGGCTGGGCCTTCTCCTCCCCCCACCACCAGAGGGCAGTGATGTCCCAAAAAAAACACACACACACAAAAAGCTTATTTCTTTAACTTGCAAGATGGAGTCTCTTACACTGTACGAGACTTCAGAAAAAAACTCTTACGAAGATGAATGAAAAGATACTGGAATTTTTCCACAAATGTTTTGATGCCCAGCTTGCATTGAGTGCTTATTTGTATGTATTTGGTACATAGCAGGTTTTAGAAAATAGATGTTAGATTAACATCCTTCTGGTGATATAGTATCCTTTACTAAAAAACAACCTTTGTTAACAAGTGCAGTATCTTTTCTTTAAATCAAATCTTAACTTTAAAAACCAACACAGCCCCCAAACTTACCGGCCCCACCTGCGTATTTCTCTGCTGCATACCATCAGCAGAAGCAGTAGCAGCAGAAGCAGGAACTTGGGATGTGGAAGGGGATGCGGTAGAGGGAGGAGGAAACACAGCACTGTGACTGCCCCTTGGTAGCATGATGGGTACACGAGGTGGTTCAGGGACTGAAGGGAAGACCCCTGGACACCAGCCACAATGAGGACAAGCTTGCACCACCCTGACAGTCTGGACAAAAGGGCGGGCAGGGGAGGCTGGTAGGCACAGCCAGTACTCATCAATTGGCATTATGACAGAAACGCCTCCTCCAGCACAAGGCACTGTGGGGGGAAAAACAACTGGGTAGTAATAACCATGTGAAAGGAAGGATCAGTACAAGATTCAGATAATAACTGCCACTCCCCTTCCTTGGGCTGACTGGCTGGTTGGAAAGAGTATCTGGGAAACATAGCAGGCAACTTTTTTTTTTTTTTAAAATCTCTGGCCTCTTTCTGTCAGCACTGTATCTACATAGCACAGATGGTAACTCAGTTGCAGGCTGTAAAACTGTAAATGGAAACCTATCGCTCTTGGAACCCTTTCCCAACAAAGGAAAATGCACCCTACAGTTCTAAGCCAAAATTTATCTGTACTTTATGGAAATTCTATACCCAAACCTGGTTCTTAAGGTTCAAGGAAGAAACCTAATTTTATCAGCCCGTGCACAAATTCCACAAAGAGAAACTGCCTGGGATGAGATCTGGGCATGTTTCACGGATATCTGCTGTTTTCCTGTACCACCAATCTGAAATGTCCTCTTCCAGACAAATCCTGATCCAGTACATAGACTGGCACAAGAGGAGCTCCAGTGGATTTTACACAGGACTAGTTTCATAGGAAAATGCGGAAGGTGATCACATGACCCATATTTAGATCTTCATCCAGTATGTGCCAAGTAGTATGGACCAAGGTAATATTTTAATTATTCAGTTATCAAGTGTACTCTGCTAAATGGCTTCTATTTCACTTAAATTCCTTGAAAAGGTCTTCTAACAACCCTGTCTAAAGCAGCCCCCATTCTCCATCAGTCGACCCAGCTTTCCCAGGAACAACCCTCAGTTACAGAAACAGTGTTGCCTGTCCCTCTGTGGCAGGCTGAAAAACACTTCAATTAGATGAAGTTTAGTATCTCCCAAATCTGTGATTGTTACTTAACTATCCCCCCAAAAAAAGGACTTTGTGGGATTAAAAATTTTACTAGGGGAGGGCTATTTTGTACGATCACCCTAGCGGGCTCAATGTTATCATGAGAATTAATTTGAGGGACTCAGGGGAAATTTGATTACAATGGTGAGAGATGGAAGGAAGCAAGTGATTTTAATGATGTGAGAAATATGTCACAAGGCAAGGAAAGCAGGCAGTCTCCAGAAGCTGAACAGAGAAGGAACCAGAGCTTCTGGGAGCCAGCCCCAGACAGATCTTGGATTGCCTGACCTCAAATGTCAAAAGAATTGTTAAAGCATTACAGCTGCAACAGGAATTCCTCCATTACACACCACACACACACACACACACCACTGCCATTGAATGGCTGGCTCACAGTCACCCTGGACACCCTATAGGGCAAGATTTCATAAGGTTTCATAAGGTTTTCAAGGATATCCACCTGTATAGAAGCAGACTGAAGCATCTTTCTCCAGCAGTGGCCAGTGAAACAACAGCCAAGATCTTAACCACCCTCGCTTCTCACAGCAATAGAAAACTAGCTTTTCTTGTTAACTGGTTTTCTTGCCATGTATAAATTCCATGAGAAATGGGCAACTTTCTATCCACCACTTTCTCCCCCGGGTATATGGCAGTGGACACTCAAAATATTTTCAGTTAATGAAACGTTACTACCAAGCACTTCACAGTGGATTCCTCCAGAACACATGCAAGGTAAGATTATGAGAAACACAAGGAAAGCGATGAGTCACCATCGAGCTGCCACCGTGAGTGATCACAATGAGCCAGATGCAGTGCTAGATATTCTATTTACATTACCCCATTTAGTCTTCTCAACAGTCCTCGACGCAAATGTCATGCCCGTTTCATATAAAAAATAAAGAAGCCCATAGAGATTAAGTAATTTGTCATGACCCAAGAATGGAATACCTAGATCTGTGTGATTACTAATTGTTTGTCTACTTTTCCCACTATACTAGTCATTAGTTGACATGCCAAAGTACTTGTCACATAAATTTTCTAAATGAAGTTCTACTTACTGCAAGCTGAAACAGGTACTATTCACACAATGTAGGTCTCGTTTTAAAAGAGTCTATATTAAGCTTCAATGTCTTTTATGAAACCTGCAACATTTAAGCTAATGCATTACAATATGAAACTTAAGAGATTTAGAGTTTGGCCCATACCGATAGCTTACCTAGTTAAACTTCTGCCTCTCCATTGGCCAATTCTAGCCACCCCCCACCCCACCCCCCACAAGTCAAAGTAAAAAAATCACTTACATTTCAAAATGATGAGACAATTCATGTGTTTTTTTGTTGTTGTTGTGGCATCACTGCTCTCCGGTGGAGGGAGTAGGAGGCCCAGCCCCACTGCTGGAATTGAACCTCCGTCCCAGTGGGCCGCAGTCCCGCGCACAACCACTACGCCACCGGGGCTCAGCCCCAATTCATGTGTTTTAACAACAACAAAAAAATCTTTTTAAGTTTTAACTTCAGACCACCACCACCACCACCCCCCACCACCCCCAAATTATGGATCCCAATCCCATCACACTCTCAACTAATGTTCTGGATCATCATTAAATGTGAAAAACTCCTAAGGCACGGAATAGGAAAATCTGGTGGAAATTAATGAAATATGGGAGGGTCACATTTTTTACTAACGAAGAAATACCTTTCTTTTGCTGGAAAGTCCAAGAAACTTGGTTGGTAGAAATGTTAAAGTGAGGGTCAGTGCAGTCAAAGCAAACTGACTGCTAAATCAATGGGTAAGATACTGCAAAGGATTAGCATCCCTTCACACAGAAAGGGGGAAGAATCAATACTCTAAGAAATAATTGAAAGCTGTTTCAGCTAAAAATCCCCACCATTTCTGGTTAGGATGCTTCCCTCATACATGTGTAAAATTCCTCCCCAGTCTTTCCTTTTACCATAGTGAAATTAGTGCAGTATTATCAAACGGCTACAGCTTCTCCTATAAGCAGATACTTTATCCACTAGCCAAATAAAAGTGATGAATGGCAAACCTCCATAACCACAAAGAATCGCGTCCTCACTGGGATCTATGGTCACTGAACCTTTAAAAAGGGTTCTTGTAATGACCTCTATTTTCAAGAGTCATTTCCAAAAAGGTTGCGGTTAGATTCTTAATATGCAAGTAAGAAAAGTAAACCCACACCCACTAAAGAACATTGAGAGCAATTGACCACTCATTTTTATTTAAACAGAGATTTAACCATACTGTCTCCCAGACAGGTGAAGACCCATTAGGAAATGCAAAATACAATTGGGACAAATGTTCAAGGTTGCTCGCGTGATGGCTCTCACGCTGGTTCAGAATGACACTATGTACTGGCAGAAATTACAAATACAAAGGTAAGCAGAGTCAGAGAACATAAAAGCAGAGAAAGTACTTAACAAAGGAGATAAAGCCTATAAAAACGGATGCCAACTGTTTTTGTATCATTTAACACACTTTTTAAAAATCGTTTAATGGGGCTCATACAGCTCTTATCGCCTCTTAATACTTAATGCTCTAAGATACTAATACTTGAATAAAATAGACACTTTCACTCCTGAGTCAAGTTACAGGGAAATATGTTTAGACTTGGGATACCAATTTTCTGTAATGAAGCCCATTTAAAAATTTTATTTTATTCTTAAACTGCAGATACAGGTCTGTTCATGTCTGGATTTAACCATTTCTCTTATTCATTAGCCCCCCAACCTGCATAGGAGCCTTTATGGTCTTTCAGTTCCCTGCGACAGAGAAGGTATTAGGAAACTCAGAACTTATTCCAGATTACAACTTTATAATTAAGAAAAATACACCACATAGCAAAACAATTTCTGATGTTCTTTAAACAAGCTGGGGATTTTTTTCCCCTTCTCTCACGAAACACACAAACACACACTACCATGTGTTTGTTTGGATTTTACTCGCCATTTTGGGGTACTTTAGAAAAAAAGCACAAAATATACCCATTCTAAGAACCAAAAGCTTTACTCTGCGCTCGTGATCATGGCCTCGGAAATTTCGAAAATTGCCACGATATTTTTCCAGTCCTGCAAACTCAAAGAGATGACGCCTTGCTTCCTGCCATAGTAACCGGAGTCGTTTTCCTCTTCCATTTGGTTCATGTTAATCGGCTCGAGTATTGGCAACCTGTCTTGGTCCAGCCTTATCCTTGCAAAACCATCCCTTATGATGAAAGAGACATAAAACATATTCTCCACAGTGCGGGAGAAAGAGTGCGGATTGACCACAAACTCAAAATAGGGCACGGGAGTATCGGGATACTGCCTGAAGTAGGTGTGCAGCAATCCCAGGATCCGCTCCACCTCGGTTTCGGTCGTCACTTGGTTCCTGCAGAAGTCCATGGACCTCAGCTTCGCTGGCATGTCTCTGATCTCCTCTTTGCCGCCCGTCGTCTGAAGCCTCTTCCGTGGCCGGGCCTTCGGGGCGGCGGGCTCGGGCTGGAAGGAGCCGAACACGAAGTGGAAGGTTTCGGCCCGCAGCAGCCAGGTGGAGGCCTTGCGGTGCACGTTCTCCCAGAAGGCGCGCGCCCGGAGTTCGTCGCTGGGGCCCAGCTCGGGCCCCTTCTCCTCCAGGCTGGGCAGCCCCGCGAAGAGCAAGAGGAGGCCGCGGAAGGTGGCCTGGTTGAAGAAGCTCAGGTCCGACTTTAACTGGTGCGCTTTCTCTTTGCCCAGGTCGGTGGCCAGCACGAGGAACTGGGCGTCGAGGGCGGCTTCCCGCGTGCGGCTGACGCCGTCGAACAGCTCGTCGGCTTCCTGCAGGGCCTCGCTCAGCAGGTCGCTGGCCGTGTTCACGATGTCGTCGCGCTGCTGCTCCACCGCGCCCATGAGCCGCCGGTACTGCTTGCGGATGTGGCGGCACTGCGCTTCGTCCACCTCGCACCCTAGGAGAAGGCGCGCTAAGTCGGCCCGGCCGCGGCCCGCCCCCTGCCCGGGCTCTTCCTCTTCCTCCTCCTCCTCCTCCTCGCCTCGCTCCCGGAGATACTCACTGAAGGGGATGTTCAGGACGGCCTTCCCGTGGCCTGTCCTCAGCGCCTGCTCGTCGCCGGGCATGTCAGCAGCCAGCCGCGACCGGGACGACCACAAAGCGAAAAACGCAGCCAGCCAGCCGCTCCAACCGCTCCGGGCGCGCTGAGCACTAACCGTCCGGCCCGCCCCCGCCCGCTGCAGCGATTGACGTCAGCGCCCCGCCCACCTGTCCTGGGGCATGCGCAGAGGCAGCCTCCCCTCCCAAACCCCCCACCCCCCTCCCACCGGCGGGTAGCCTTGCAGGACCGCCCATGTCACAAAGGGGCCCCGTCTTGTGAAGAGCAGGCCGGCGGGTTTGGAAGGGGTCTTTGGTTCACCACCCAAGGCACCAGACCAGCAGCATAAGGCTGGGCAGTCGGGTTTCTCTGAAGCGTGCTAAAACAGTTAAGCGCGGGGCTGCTAACACACGTTTCGCTCACTTCTCAGGGCACGCCTTGCATTTCAGCATTTCCTTCGTGTAGGAACCCACAGAAGAAACACTTTTGAGCCCTTTTAGGGTAAAATTGGGGGTTCGGGGAGGCAGACCTTATGAGCCACATGGTTTTTTTTTGGGGGGGGGGTGGGCATCACTGCTCTCCGGTGGTGGGAGTAGGAGGCCCAGCACCACTGCTGGAATTGAACCTCCATCGCACAACCACTACGCCACCGGGGCTCAGCCCTAGCCACAAGTTTTAAACTGTTGCTAAGAAGCATTGCAGCCAGACTGTCCCTTGGTTTTTCTTAATACTACGATCAAAAGTTTGTTGGTTTGTTTTTAAATTGTATTCTAGGTTCCTTCCTTAATGAAAAAAGGGAGTAGTTTGTTGTCTTGTTTTTCTTTAGGAACGAAACTAAAGCAGTATCAATTGCTTGGTCAAGCAGCACAACCCTCATGGTCATTTGTAAGGGGGATGGTGGAGTCAGGGTTTATTAGCAAGGGAGCTTGGAAGAGACAGAAACATACAAATGGAGCTAATGAACTTCTTCAGGCCTTCAAAAGCCAAACCCCAACCTCAAACGCTATCCATCTGGAAGCCCTAAGAAGCGGGTAAGGGGCAGTGTCCACTTGTCCTGTGTGAATAGCAGGCTGGCGATTTTAGAAGTGATCTTGGGTCACCACCCATAGTATAAGGCTGAACAGTCATGGGTTTTTCGGAAGCTTGCTAAAACAGTTAACTGCTGGACGGCTAACACAAGAGATGAACATTTGAAGCCCACCAGTCCATCAGGGTGCATACCCCAAAATATCAACTGGCAGTGATCCCTGTGGACTTCTGACCGTAACTGTTCCTGGCGATCGCTCTCCCAGAGCTGGGGTTTCAACTGCTGATCATGAGGCTCCCAGCCCCACTACACCCCCAAGGCTCCAAGGGGAAACAGAACAGGTGATTTACTGTCACAAAGATTAAACAAGCAAACCCATGTGGAGGAGTTGCCTCCAACCCGTTAGGAAAGGCCCCCATACGGAGCAGACTTCCGCAACTCTGTTCCTTGGAGCAGCTGATCAGCAAGCGGAGCACTCAACAGTGCACCGCCAGGACTCCCAGACATAAAGATGACAGCCCAAGAAACCCTCTGGGACCCCAAATTTAAAGTTGTCCGTTGATATCGGCTCTCCCCCTAGTAACAAAGGGTGAGCAAGCTCAGAAGATTTATGCACTAATCTGTTATGGCAGTATGAGAAGGAAGCTGCAAACCGGGTAACTAGTAGGCAGTGGAGAAGCCACCTGGTTGATCAGGGCCATAAAGCTGCCCTCAAAACAAGTGAAGCACACTGCACAGTCAATAGCAGACTTTAAGGAGCAACAAGGTCAATTAGCATCTAGGCCAGGTCCTTTTTCTTTGGTTATCAGCACCAAATTTCTTGCCAAATGCATGAACAGCAAATCATGGTATTGGATTATTCCCAAATCCCTATGGTCCATAATTGTCCACAATTATTTATTTAAGTAGGAGTAATTTGGGAAGAAACATAAGCCTTCATGGAGAAGGCTTGTGCGTGGTGTGCGCGTGTGTATGTGCACACGCAGGCGGGCCCCCGAGTGAGCATCTCTCCCTCTTGTAGTGTTAGCTTCTCAAAAGCAGGGGCTTAGTTTAAATGTTCCAAGCACAGCTGTTTTCACGTGGATTCCCTCAAACAGGCTCTAACTGAACAAATGAATGTCAATGAAAAACTAGGTTCCAACACCTGCTAGAAGTCTGTTCGGACGAAAGCTGAGCTTTGAAAGGCCTGGGGCATGGGGAAGGCTGAGATCTATGGCAAGATCCCTCACTCCAGAGTGAGTCTTGAACTAAGTCCACACTTCATTCGAGGTCTTGGTATTATGGCAATACCATGGCTATGTTTAGCCCAGTCTGGTCAAGCCCACCCCCGGGCAGCTTGTCCTGACAGAGTAGTTGAAAGCGGCAATGTGCTAACGCGAGGAACTAGGAAACCTCCCTGGGCATCCTTGATTGATTTAGCCAATAGACAGTCAGCTGGATGTCAGGTATCAAGGTTAAGGTTAGGGTCCTGGTATTGTAACTACGTTTTAATGATTCTAGGTGGTTTGATCAGGGTTCCTATCTGATCACCAAATAGCCAGGTACTTACAAGCCCAGAACCTGTAACCTTTTGACCTGTAATTATGTAGCTCTCCCAATCCTGTTCCTTTCCCCAGTTCAGTTGTTACCAGCTGCGACAGAAATGAACCAATTTGTCAACCATGACCTTAGAATAAATTTCTTTGCTCTCTAAAATATATACCAAATACCGGGCTTGGATTCAGGAGAGACCACTGGCCTCCACACGGGCTACATGCTGCTGTTTCCTACATGCACATGACAGTCTTTCAATGTTTACTTTTTAATAAAAGGAACCTTGGTGGTGGTGTCAGGTGAGCACTACTAATCTCAAAGTCAGCAGTTCAAACCCACTAGTCCTAAAATAAAAGAAAAATGCAGCAAGCTGTTCCTATAAAATTAATAGCCTCGGAAAACCCTATATAGGGGTGCCAGGACTTAGAACCAATTTGATGGCAGTAGGTGGGTTTTAAGGCTAAATAGAAGGGTCTCTAAGAACACTGTGGAGGTCTGAGTGAGGTCACACTGGAACAAAAATTAGGTTGACACCTCTAATAAACAAGGGAAGTAAAATCCATTTGCTTTTTAAAAGAACAAAGGAATAAAGGGCAAAAAAAAAAACCAAAGATCAAAATTAGAAGCTAAGACTATTAACGAACCCCACTTCAGTAAATCTGGTAAATTATAAAATAATGTTCCCATCTGTTTTAAATGTCAGGCAGAAAACATCTAGTTAAGAATCCCAAGACTGTCACACCAAAAATATTTACTCTTTGTTAATCAGATTCTTGGGAACTGGCAGTTCCATCCTTTTGATGCCCACTGAAATGCAATAAATGCAAATTACTAGGGGGAAAATCTCCAAAAGGCTCCTCAACTTTTCCCCGAAGCGGTTCTATTTTCTCTGGCTTGGCCGAGGAACAACAGGCAGGCTCCGAGGTGCTCCAAACAGCCTTTCATCTCGGGATTTCAAAATGCTTTAGAAAAAGAAATTATTTCTCCCAACATACCTGAGAAAGTATTAGTAATATAACTTACAGGGATTTCTCAGGAGATAGCAGCCCACACAGTGTGCTTGGGGCCAGGGAACACAGCAAGACAAGCATCTTCTTAAGGAGCTGTGACTTCCGGGGCGGAGTCCCTCTATGTTAGGTCCCTGACCCCGAGAACTTAGATGAACCTCAAAGTCCAAATGGCATTTTATTCTGTCCTGTGTCTCTGGAGCACAGGGATTTAGATGTGGCTACAAAACAAACAAATCTCAAATCCAGTTATGAACTCCATCCCCCCACCCTCCTCATTTAATGAAGTGCAATTCTATGCTTCTAAGTCAAATCACTCAGCTCAGCCCTCCACAACACCACCATTTCTATTTCCTTGACACTTTGCTGTATCTGCTCAGTCCCGCCATGTTCCCTTTTGGTATTCATCTGTGTGCACTGACTTTCTGGCATCCATATCGGTCTCAATTAACGCTTGTCTGTCACCTTGGACTGTCGGAGCTTCTTGCTGTGATGCTGGAAGCCATGTCACTGGTATTTCGAACACCAGCAGAGTCGCCCACATGGATCCAGTTTCAGTGGCGCTTTCAGACTAAGAACTAATTATGAAGAAGGAACAGACTTGCTCACTTCAGAGGAAGCGGATGCTGAAAAGCTTATGCAAAGAGAGCATCAGAAGACTGTCCGCAACTGAAGATCTACTGCATAGGAGCAGAACACAATCAGAGCGTGCCAACCGATGAGTCCCTCGGGTCTGACCACAGGACCCAGGGAGAGCTGCCTTCTCCAAGCAGAGGACCAGAATGGCATGCACGGACTAATGCCTGAGGGCAGGGGGGTGGGGGGAGTGCTTTATTAGCTGATGGGGCCCACTTCCAAAGGAGAAGAAACAGGCTACAAAAATCTACTAAGAATAAAAACTTGGAAGTGATGAAGTATGAATCTAGGAAAAATGGAAATCGTAAAAAATAAAATTGAATGCAAAAAGAATGATCTCATAGGCGTTAGCTGAAATGAAGTGGTCTTGGCCATTTTCAATCAAAAAATCATCTCATTTATTAGAGCATAAATGACACAAAGAAATGGTGCTGCACCAAAAAGGATATTGTAAGATCTATCTGGAAATACAATGCTGTCTGTGATAGGATAATGTCTGTCCACATATGAGGAAATTGAATCAATACAACTATGATTCACATTTATGCACTAACCACTACAAGTATTATCAAAAAAACGGAATAGTTCTACTGAAGTTGATCACACATGAATCAAGACGCATTAGTAACTACTGGTGAAAGGAATGTAAAAATTGTAACAGGAGGGAATAGTTGGAAAATAGGGTCTGGTGATAGAAATGAAGCTGGAGATTACAGGATAGAATTTTAGCAAGACCGACATCTTATTCATAACAACACAAATAGTGAATATAGACATAGACTTCACCAGATTAATACACAGAAATCAAATTCACTATCTCTGAGGGAATAGACGATGGAGCTGCTCAGTATCAGCAGGCTAAAGCCACGCCAGGGACTGTGGAACCGTGCATACGTAAGTTCTAGTTGAAGCCAAAGTTAAAACAAGTCCATGATCAAATCCAGCAGCAGCTCTCCAGGAGTAAGGCTGGGCCTCCTACTCCCGCCAGAGGGCAGTGATGTAAAAATAAAAACAAAAGTCCATGAGAGTCAAAATAAACGTGACTCCATGCCACCCACATTTCAGAAACAGCTCAAGGGCAGATGTTATGCACTGAAGAATACTGACAGAAGAGGTGATAACCTGTGGAAAGACATCAAGAACATCACACATGAAAAAAGCAAAAAGTCTGTAAAAAGACAGAAAAAAAAGTTCAAAGTGGATGTCAGGCAAGCGCCTGAAACTTACTCTTAAGTGTAAAGTAGCTGAAGCAAGTGGAAGAAATGATGTCAAAGCTGCATAGAAAATCTCAAAGGGAGCTCAAGAAGATAAAATAAAATACCATTATGCAATGTAAAGAGATCTAAACAACCCAAAAAGGAAAAATACGTTCAGCAGTTCTTAAACTGAAAGAACTCAAAAAAAATTAAGCCTAGACTTACAATATTGAAAGTTTCCATGGGCAAAATACAAAGTGATGCTGGAAACATTAAAAGAAGAGTCCCTGTATCAAAAAGAATTTGTCAACATTCCACCATTTCAAGAGGTAGGTCTGAACGAGAACCAGTGGTGCGGACAGAAGTTCACGCGGCACTATAGGCATGCGCCAAAAATAAGGCTCCAGGAATTGATGGAATGCCAATCGGAGTGTTTCCACAGTGTGGTGAAGCATTGAAAATACTCACTTGTCTATGCCAGGAAATTTGGAAGACAGCTTTTTGGCCAGCCGACTCACAGAAAGATGACTGAACAACATGCTCAAATTATACAATATGCCATATTTTTGGACCATAAGACGCACTTTTCCCCCCACAAGAGTGGTGGGGGAAATGAGGGTGCGCCTTATGGCCCAAAGGTGTGGTACCCCAAAACATTTTCGTATACTGGTACTATTTGGTTCAATTTTTTTTTTCTTGTTTTCCTGCTCTAAAAACTGGTCTTACGGTCAGGTGCATCTTATGGTCTGAAAAATATGGATACCACATGCAAGTGAAATTTTGCTGTGATCAACAACAGTGCAGCAGTACACTGCGAGGAGCTGCCACAGGTTCTGCGCAGATCCAAAAGGAAACAAGGGGTCTCACGACTGATATCAGAAGGATTGGAGCCGAAAGCAGAGAACATAGAAAGACTTGTACGTGTGTTTTATTGACTACGCAATGCACTAGGCTATGGAGTTGGTAACAAAGTACGACAGCCTTGAGAAGAGGTCATTGTGTTCATGTGGAACTTGTTCATAAATCAAGAGGCAGTTGGGAGAGTGGACGAGGGAACACATACTGCGTGGTTTACAGTCAGGAGAGGTGTGTGTCTGGGTAGCATCTTCTACCATACTTTTGCAATCTGTATGCTGAACAAATCATCAGTGAGCTGGATTCCATGAAGAAGAACGTGGCACGAGGTTTGGAGGGAGGTTTTCTAGCGACTTGAAGTATGCAGATGATGCAACCTTGCTGGCCAAAGGAGAGAACTTGAAGCCCTTGATGGTGAACATCAGGGATTGCAGTCTTTAGTGTGGATTACAACTCGATGTAGAGAAAACCCAAATCTTCTCACCTGGATCAATAGGTGACACCATGATAAATGGGGAAAAGATTGAAATTGTCAAGGATTTCATTAGGCTTGGATCCACAATCAATGCTCACAGAGTCGATAACAACAACAAAGTCGAACTCACTGGCGCTCAGTGTACGGGTCCTGACTCGTAGCAACCCTCCGTGCCGGCGCTCCTCACACTTCCTGATGCCACAACCCCTCACACAGTTCCCCATGTGGCGGTGACCCCCACCATACCATTATTTTCAGTGCTACTTCATCATTGCCATTGTGCTACTGTTATGAATCGGGCGGCCCTCGTGAAAGGGTGGATGGACCCCCGAAGGGGTCACGACTCACAAGTGGAGAACCGATGCGACAGGACGAGATGGAACTACCCCCTGTGAGGTTTTTAAAACTAATTCTTCACAGAAGTGGAAAGTCCTGTCCAAAAAAAGAAAAAGAATCAAACACCCTATTGCTTGATTGGGTAAATCTGGGGCACAAGCCCTCTGTAAAGTGTTCAAAAGCAAGGCTGTGACTTTGAGAACTACGGGGCAAGACCCACGCCGTGGGGTTTTCCATCGCCTCACATGCATATGTAAGTTGGACATGTGAAGTAAGCGTTGCTGAAGAATACTGAAAGTATTGGGGACTGCCAAAAGAACAAGCACACCTGTCTAGGAAGCAGTACAGCCAGTATGCCCCTGAGAGGCAAGGATGGCGAGACTTGGGGCGACAGGCTTTGGACATATTATCTGAGAAGGGCAATGAAAAGAGGAGGTTGATGTTTTTAAAAAGAGGTGGGCTGACTCAGGGCGGCAACAATGGGCTCAGCCATAACTGGTGAGGCTGGTACAGGACCGGACCATGTTTGGCTATTGTCCACGGGATCCCTGTGAGTCCCCACTGACTCCGTAGCAGCTAACCACCCCTCCCAACCCCCTCCTCCTCCACACAGTGTTGCCTACTGCCTTACAAAAAACGAAAACTTATCAGGTATAAAGGTATTTTGTTTCATAGGGAAGGTGAACCTTTGAAGTAACCACCTAAAAATAATGTACCGCAGAAACCATTACACAAAGAATTTGTGTTGTTTTCTCCCCAAAAGAGCCTTCCTCATTAAAAAAAAAAATCCTTTCCCTAAAAAAACTACCGGGAATGATGTTCTCAGTTAAGGTCTAATTCCTACAATTATGTTTAAAAGGAAGGAAGGGCACAGAGCCCTTCAAGCTAAATTTCTAAACTCCCTCGGCCTGGGACCAGAAAAGGAATGTACACAGGTACTTCAAAGAGGCCAGACAGCCCACCTTCTTCATGCCACAGAACCAGTCCAGGCAGCTCCGACAGTTAGCTCCCCGCCCCCCTATTCTCCTCCTTGGGAAGTGGCTGCCACGTGCAGGGTGGCCCGCCCCTCTTTTCCTTCTACTTCTCCTCAGGCTTTTCCCCCAAGGACTTGTACTGAGCTCAAATTCATTCCAAGCATTCTTTCGCTCTTTCCCACAATCCCACGTGCTCAACACAAAGCTGATGGGCTGGGTGGCATGTTATAGGTCTGCTCTCTGTCCCAGTGGGATTTTTGCTGCAGAAATAGCCTACAACACAAGACCACTGGTAGCTGCTGGCCAGAGCTGGCAGCTCAACTCAACGAGCTGCTGTTCACATAAAGATTTACAGCCTGGGAGTCCCAGGAGGCAGTTCTGCTCTGTCCTACACGGTCTCTACGACTCGGCTCGGAGTAGGTTCAATGGGCACTGAGTTGAGCAACCGATGGCTTTCCCAAAGCTCTTGAGTCAAATACTGGAACCAGTTAGGTTTGAAACCTAAGCACCCACAAGCCCTAACGCACCCCACCCCCAGCTATCGCTCTCTACTTTCCTGTTCCTGGTCCCAGGGTAGCCATCTCAGGGCACCCTGGTAAGGAGCTGTTTGGGACAGAGTTCTGAAGGGAGGGGAAGCAGGCCCTGGTTTGATTTGGCTAAGCAGCCGCACAGTTGATGTTACTTTTCAATTGTCTTGACTCTCCCTAGGGTTATGTTTGTCAGGACACATCATTTTTACTGTGTTTTGCTTTGTAGTATTAAAAGAGACTGCAACTCGATGCAGGCAGAATTGGATTCTTTAACGGAGTTTTCGAAATAACCCCAGGCCGTGGAAGGGGACAACTCTGGGGTTCAAATCCTGGTCCTACTAGCCACAAGGACAGGATGGCCTCAGGAAAGAGGCTTAGCCTCTCAATCTCTGCTTTCCTCATTGTTAACATGGGGCTTTACAAGTGGCTCTGGTGGCGCAGTGGTTAAGCACAGGGCTGCTCACAGAAAAAGGTCGAGGACTTGACGCCACCAGCTAGCTGATGCTCAGAAGGATGCGCCAGTCAACATTCCTAAAAACTTCCAAGCCTGGAAACCTTACGGGGTAATTCCACAATGCCCTTGCTATGAGTCCCAAGTGATTCGATGGCCAAGGGAGATCCTTCCTGTCATAAAGGGACAAAGAATTAATAGGCACAGAGGAATGTCGTTCAATTAGGCCAGCAGCTTAGTGAACGGATGTCCACTACATGCCACGTGATGCTCGGAAGAGCAGCTCTGACAAGGACTCATCCCTGCGATCCCACCAGAGAGATGAGGCCTGCATCCTAGTACCAGGGCTCGAAGAGTGAGGCCCCCAGTGTGGGCTCTGCAGGCGCACAGGCCTGGGACCCCAAACTGGTTGCACCACGTCACTGGCTGCCAATCCTGGACAGAGCACCTACACTTCCAAGGCCTCCTTTTTCTCAGCAGTAAAGCTGGTGGAGTCCATCTCCTCCAGAGGAGGGGTGCGAGGATTTCCTCAGCTAAGTATACAGCACTGAAGGTGGGGTACATAAGTGACACGGTGGGTTACGTGTTGGGATGCTAACTTCTAAGTCTGGAGCTCAGACCTGTCCGCCGCTCCTTCCAGAGAAAGATGGAGCGATCTGCTTCCCGAAAGATTAACAGCCTCAGAAACCCGTGGGAGCAAGTTCTACTGTCCCGAAGGGTCGCTATGAGTCCCAATCAATTCCATAGCCCTGGGTTTGATTAGATATCTGCTTAATTTGACTGACTCACAGTGACTCTATACGGGGTTTCCAAGCTGCACTACGATGGCTCCTCATCTAATATATAAACAACATATAATTTTAGTGTTAGAGCTAGCATATAACAGCACTGAGAGTCTAGGGCGGGCATTCAATAAAGGGTAGTGGCAGTCAATCCACAGGAGAGAGATGAGGCTTTCCACTCTCGGACAGATTTAGTCTCAGAAGTCCGCGGAGGCAGTTCTCCTCTGTCTGAGTCCACTCGAGGGCAGTGGGTTTGGGGTTGCTGTCATGACAGACACGTTCACTTAGCTATCTGCTGGTCTCTCCAACACAGTCAGAGCTATGGGCACAAGCCCAGACTAGCAAGCCCAAGCTCTCCCTGGCCCGATTCCTCCTTTGCCAGAGATGAGGATTTGTGGAAATGCTGGAGGACAACAGAGGAGGGAGGAGTGCTTGTCTGTGCTCTTTGGGCAGCTGGGGAAAAAAATGGGTTTGTGCAAAAAAGGTGAGAACTCAACTAGAGAACAGAACAAAGGAGGGCATTTTTTAAAGGGGTGCAAATTGAGTGCACTGTTCTTTTGGGGGGGGGGCATCACTGCCCTCTGGTGGTCGTGGGAGCTACCCAGCACTGCTTCTAAGAGCCGCCACCAGATTTGAACCTCCAAGCCTGCAGGCCGCAGTCCTGCACTCAACCACTTACGCCACTGGGGCTCAGCCCCAAGGAGGGGATTTTGATGGTGTGCAGCTGAGACCTCCAAAGAACAGATTAGAGTAAGGGAGTGCAAGAGACAACCAGAAATGCACGTTGGGGCCAGCCCCTGAGGGCAAAGACTACCAAGCTAATACTGAGCATGCGTTTTATCTGGTCCAGATCTGGGGGCAGGGAAGTAGCAGTCTGGACACTAAGGGACCACTTAGAGACAAGTGCCTGCAATAGGGTATCACGCTTGTAAAGTAGAAGAGCCGTGAAAAGAGCGAGGCCCTCCACCTAGTGGCTGCACAGACTGGCTTCCCCGGCAGTGGCAGGAGGGTGCAGAACGGGGCAGTGCTTCACACTCTGTTGTACAAAGGTTTGCTATGAGTCGGAACCAACTTGACGGCACCTGACGAGAAACTGGTTGAAGCATGAAGAAAGGAACAGCTGTGAGAGTCTGGGTGAATGGAGGGAGCTGCAGATGTGTGGGCAAATCATCGCTGAGCGAGGAAAGGGAGGACAAAAGTGAAGCCTGGATATCTCAGACGAGTGGGACTACTGGGAAAGGGCAGAGGCACACCTGGACTGGTGGGACTGAGCGAACCTGAAACCAGAACCGTCACCACCTTCCAACCTGGAAAGAAATTCATCCCTGGAGCTCCCCTTCCAGCTAAACACACAACAGGCCTGAGAAATAGAACCAGGAAAAAAACCGCCTGTGAGGAAGTACTCTTCCAACACTAACTGCTGGGAGGCCCCTCAACAAAGCCCGGCTGGCAAGGTTGCCTAGGAGCCCAGGAAGGAAGTGGGAAGGGTGGGTTGCAGCTAATGTCAGAAAACAACACTAGTCCAAATTGTCGCAAGAGAAACTAATGTGCTCTGTGAACTTTGACCAACCCACAATAAAAGATGTTCCAAAAGGGGAGGGGATGGTGGGCAAAGAAGAGGTTTGTGTTGTCACTTGGTACAACTGGAAGGGGGGTTATTGAATTTCACAACATGAATTCAATCAGTAAAATTTTACTACTAGCCTGATAAACTTATTCACAATCCTTATACTCTACATTTTTTAAAAATCTTGTTTGTAGCCTTTGACCCCCAAAGTACCAAATTCTTATTAAGGTAGGCCATCACCACCACACCCATGTGGGTCAGTGTAGAACTGTGCTCCACAGGGTTGTCCATGGTTAATTTCATAAAAGCAAATTGCCACGCCTTTCTTCCAAGGTCCCTCTGAGTAGACTCAAACCACCAACCTCTGTACTAGTAGTCATGTTAGCTAACTGTTGCACCATCCAGGGAGCCTGTATGCTTCCCTCCTCTTCCCTTTCAGGGTTCAAATCCAAGTGAGAAAAAGGGGAGATAACTACTAACCCCCCAAGGAGAGACCTGTCTCAAAGGGTAAGTTTTCTGAGAGTTTGGGGCATTCAGTAGAGTGCTGAAAAACAAAGACCATGTTTGGAAAGCTAGCTATCCAATTATCATTTATTTCCTAATGTCTCTGTTCAGTCAGTCTGATTTCTAGTAACTTTAGAAGTTAGACTTGAAAGGAGAGCTTCCTTTTGCTCAAATTCTACCTCCCCAGGCTGAACCATCAGACCTATGAGCCTCAAAACAGTCCCATCACGGCTGAACCGTTGGTAAGGATCTGCACGGTCCACTTGGGGGTTAATCGTGCCTTGCATTGTGTCTGTCATCTCTCCATGAAGAAATCATCAAAATTCTGTATTGCCAGTTTCCAGACAACTTACTTTCAAGTCTCTAAAGTCTTAACTCTGCCCGACACTATTCCAACAAGTACTTTTCATTCATCACCAACAGGTATATAAACCATTTATACAAGTGGTTTTGAAATTCTGGAATCCCGGAGACCCTGGCCTACATATTAAGACTCCCTGTAAGAAGGCTTGTAATCTTGGGTTAAAAATAAAGATGTTTATGGATGTCTTAAGCAATAAAAATTCTACTCCTGGTTCCTAAATTTAGCAGCTCGCCAGGTCCAGCTTCACACAGGAACATATAAGCCCTGGCCATAAGTGAGATCTTTCTCATCACTATGCCTGTTGTTGAGTTACTGTTCAGTTTTCAAATGACTATCTTTTGAGTGTTCAAAAGTAGTTCCTCCCCCCACACCCCTCATCTACTTATTTCCTCAACTGGTTTTAATCAAACTACTCTATACAATAAAGCAGTCTCATATTTTATATTCGTAACGTAGACTGCCAGAGGAACAAGAAATCTGTCTTAGAAGTACAGCTAGTCCTACTTCCATCACCGGAGAGCAGTGATGCGCTCCCCACCTCCAAAAAAAAAAAAAAAGTACAACTAGAATGCTCTCAAAAAATGCAATTCAGATTTTGTACCCTGTGTTTTGGACATACTACTGAGAAAGTCCAGTCCCTGGAGGGCATTCTGGTCAGGAAAGCGGAAGGACATTGCAAAAGGAAAATCTCCAATGAGATGGATTGATCAAGTGGTCGCAACAATGGGTTCAAACCCAGCAATGGCTCTGAGGCTGGGTTTACAGCACTGGATGGTTTACGTTGCTATACACAGGGTTGCTATAAACTGGTAGTTGCTCCATGGAGAAACAGAAATCACCTAAGGGGATTACTTATTTTTTTTTTAGAAAATAGAAGGTCTATTCAACAAGACCTCAGAGAAAGCCCAGGTATGTAAGTGTAACCTGTACTCCAGGAGGTTCTACACTTTTTTAAAGACTCCACTTTACAGTCTTCATCCTTCCGCTACTCATCGAGGCGCATCAGACCCTCCCACCAAGGTTCTCAAGGTCTCTTTTACAGCATTTCTGGAAGGAAGGTAGGGTTTTCACCATTGTTAGTTGACAGGGAAGGGGATATAGAGGTTAAGGAAAGGGACAATATAGGAGAAAGGAAAAGGGAGAATTTGAAAGAGCATTCGCTCCATTATTTGTTTATGCTGTAATTAAAATGTAAAGCCTTAAAAATAAAAAGTTGAACGTTACTTAAAAAAAATTTTTTTAACTTAAAGCCATGAACTTCAGGATTAACGCTACTTCCACTCAAGTCCAAAGCTCTCTAAAGATTTAAAATATAAATGTGGGCAAAAACTGTTTGGAAATCCACAAGCCCTTCAAAATAGTCTTTACCTTGCTGTGTGCTGTCATTTCTTAGCACTCATTAAAAAGCAAATAAACCACCTTACATGTAGTAGAGTGGTCAGTTTACTTAAAAGAGATGCATTAAGTAATTTTTGTATTAAGTATTCCTTAGTGCTATGCTTTTCATTCATGGTATTACATTTTATTAAATAGCTGACATTAATGAGTCTATGGAACTGAAAACATCAAATCATCACATTAATAGAGTGGGTTCCCAAAGCTTATAAAAGTGATGATTCTTTTCTTACTCCCATTAATGTTAAAACCAGGAGCTTCAGTAGAATTATATAAAGATCAAATACCTATATAACTTTTAAGTGTAAATGTATGACACAGGTGGAGAGAGTCAAATAGACAGAAAGAACATAAACATTTTACTTGCAACTAAAGGTCTAAGGAATACATTTCCAACAAAGCCTAATTAATGTCTTTTTATCACCTTACATTATTTCCCATCCACTTGCTCTGTTTTTAAAGTCTAGCTCCATTCCCTACCCTCATTCCTCAAGAGTTAGAAGAGGTAGTAAATAAAAATGGAAACACTTTGTTAATTTTCTACACGCACACACCACTATATATATTTAGGACCCCAGAGGCTTACTGCTAAAAAGGTTTGTAAATGAGTTAGATTTCTTAAGAAATGACAAGGATACAAAAGGATAAGGGTTAAACCGCTCTAACCAGGTTAGCAACCACCCCGAATAAAGGTCGCTCTCCTCGGGCAGTAAACCCTAGCCTCCAAGCCATTCTCCACCTACGGGAGGATTCCCAGCAGGCCAAGAACAAGAGCTAGAAAGACTTCCGGTTCCCCTTCGCCTCCACCAACAGTTAGCTCGGGGCTGGCAGCGCGAACCACAAGAAGGTATTTGGAGGGGAAAGTACTCTCCCTAGCCTTCTGGAGCCGTTTTCGGAGAAGCCTGGGATCTTAGGGCCCCACCCCAGGGAATTAGCGAGTTCAAGACAGAGGCGATTGGCTGAGAGGGACAAGAGTTTCCAGATCCACATTTCCCAGTGGCTGTTGGGTGGCCTCGTCCTGGAGTCGGTTCCCAGAACGTACTCCCTAAACGACCCGAATCCGGACGTCTACTCAGCCGCTAAAAAATGTCCTTTAGGCTGGCTGGGAAGGGCAGCGCCACGGGAGAGGGGGATTGTCACACCTTATGGGTACGGGGGAGATGACACGTCCCCGTTTTAAAGTTACCCCGTCCTCTGATCAACATGGACGCACGCGTCGCCGGGCCACCGGAGTCCCTTTGTCCTGGTCCCGGGACGGGGGCCAGGCGCGCCGGCTTGAGCAGGCAGCCTGCCGCCGCGCGGGGCTCGGGCGGGTGAGAGGGGCGTTACGGCGCGTCTCCTACCTTCACGGGCTGCTCAGGGCCGCCCAGCTCCCTCCGGGTCACGCACGCCGAGGGCACTCCCGCGTCCGAGGGCAGCGCCCGGGGCGCGTGCCGGGGCCCTCCCGTCTCCCGTCAAAGGAGGCTCAGGAGCAGAGCGTGGCGGCTGGAAGGGGCTGGCCTCCCGCCGACCGCGGAGGGAACTGCGGCGGGAGCCGCGCGGGGCGGGGCTTCCGGGGCGGCCCGGCGAGTGTGCCCGCGGGCCACGCGCGGCCACTGGGGCGGCCCGGCGCCAGCCGCTCGGCGAAGGACCTGGGCGCACGCCAGCCACCGGACCCGGAGGCCCGACCCGGGCCGTGTCGGCCAGAACGGAAAAGGCCTCATGGCCGCCTCTCCACGGACGGCCCTGCAGACCGAGCTCCGGAAGCCACTGCCGGCCTCGCTGGGCTCCACCGACCCTCCCACCCCGCCACCCCGCCCAGTCCTGGCTTTAACACAACGTCCCCGGCCCCCACGGAATCTGGCCACGAACCCGGCAGGCACGGCGAATACCCAAATGGAGCCGCCAGTGTTTTCCTGACATCTGAAACCCTGGGGCACAGTGACAAGTACTCATTTTTTATCAAGGGCGTGGAAGCCACAAGTCAAAATTGTCCGGGTGCCAGGGGTCGATGTGGTTTTACCGAGGGCGAACCCGGGGGGGTGGGGGAAGCTGCGGTAGAATTAAGAAATCGAGGACTGAGACGCTGACTGACATCGGACCCGCTCGCAAGCCGAACATCCACACTCAAACGATGCGGTGGACAGAATTAACAATAACAGCCGCACATACTTCCAGAGCGCTCGTATGTTAGCGCTCAAGTGTCACCAGCAGGACGGATCAGGCTCCCGGTCCATTGCGCAGGGAGGGTAAACTGAGGCCCAGAGACGCGGAGGAGGCACGCCCAAGACAGCACAACCTCGTCGCCGACCAGGCCCGGGGCTCGGGTGCCGGCTCCCTGAGACGACCGGGGGAGCTGCCTCCCTTCCTCACCAGCCGGTGTCCAACGGGACCAGCCGCGGGCCCTCCCGGAGCCGTGCTCGCCGCACTTGTAAAACATGGCGATGGCACACATGTGCTTTACGGGCCTCCCGCCCGTTCGGCGGATAAGCTAGCTGCTGGGCAAAATCCGTGCCAAGACGCGGTCACATCCTGACGCTTTCCCGGCGCTGCCCGGCCCCTAACCTGTCCGTCGATTCACCTGCCCCGTGGACGGTTCAAGAGGCGGGTCCTAAGTCATGCTAGGAAAACCCATTGTCTTAGACGTTCTGCAAAGAAGAGCAAGGAGGCGGCGGCCGGGTGCCAGTGTCCCCGGCCGGCTGCTGAAGCGCTCGGGGACGCAGGTGAGGCTCAGCTCTGAGCGCTGCCCAGCAGCTCGCCGGCCTTAGGGAAAAACCCTCCTGCCCCTCCTGCCTCAGACCCGTCTTCACCCATCCTGCCCGGCCGGGCATCTCCCTCCAGGCACGCAGGAGCCGGCGGCAAGCACAGTGCCCCCCGCCTGCCAGGACCCCCCGAGCTTACGTGGAGGCGCGCAGCGTGCGGCCGGGGCTCTCGCTCCGAGCGGGGCTCCGATGCGGACGCCGGCCCGAGGCGCACTGGGGGGGCCGGGTTGCCGGTTTCTAGAGGCTGCGAGAAGCCACGCCCTCCCCGGCGCGGGCGGGCCGGCTGCCAAAGTCAGGATGACAAAGCAAAAATCCTCGCCGCGTGCGGCGGGCGAGCCGCGCGCACCGGGTCACCGGAATGCCAACTCCGAATGGGGCGACCCCGCATCCTCTTCCTGCTCGCAGCTGCCCCCACGCAGGCAAAGGGCCCAGGCCACGTCAGGAAGGCGTCCAACCGGGCCCTAAATGAATGCCTCTGTACATTTCACTGACCAAAACTGGAGTGTGCCCTAAAATAGTGGCTCCGGAATTTGGCTGCTGGAGCCACTATAACCACGCGGGAACCTGTACACACAAAAATACGGAAGCCTCGCTCCCAACCCGCAGACAGGCTGACGTAATTGTCTGGGGTGTGGCCCGGGCATCGAGTTGTTTTAAAGCTCTCCAGGTGATTATTCTCGTGAAGAATAAAGGTCGGGACCCATTACCATTACGTTACAGTAATGGGTTAGTCAGTTTGGCGATTCCCAAAGGAGGTAGTCGGCTTTTGAAAGAAATGTCTAGTGCCTTCTGACTAATCCAGAGAAGTGACAAATTCTCACCAACACACAAATTCCCCTTGGGGTACTTCCTGTTCCTCTCACTTGCGTTTTGCTTGTTTGCCTAACGAAACCCGAGAATAGATTTAATTTCAGGCATCCCAAGCTCTCTGCAGCTGCCTAGTGAGCCTCCCTCCCGCCGAAGTCCCTGTTGCTGGAATTCTTACTCAGCACCTGGATTAGTAGGTCAAAGGAACGAACAATGGTCTTAACTGCTTCTTTGCGCGAGTGCTCAAGTTAGGTCCTTAAAGCAGCAAGAAACCGCACCACCCTCTCTGAACCACTGCCGGTGGAAGACAGCCACCGCCAAGACAAATTGGAGGTTGGGTTAGCGACTCTTCTCCAGAGCGCATGTGCAAGTTCACAGCTGAAGCTGACCTGGAGAGATAGTTTGAGTGTTTCGCGGGATCCTGGGGTCCTTAGAACAGAAGACGGGTCTAGCACATAGATACTACAATGAAATTCAAACAAAAAATATGTGAGCACAAGAAGGCTGGGTGGAGAAGAGCTCCCTAACTTGTAGGCCTGACTTCTGTGCCAAGCTTGAGTTAACCATTTTAGATGGCTTCTCTCATTCTCTCTGTTATAATCCATAGCCACATACTCAAGACATAGAAGAGATTCTTTACTATGAATAACTCTGTGAGCAATTGATACTGCAATATACTGATCCTTGTATAGTAATATCTTTCTCTCTGTCTCTCTCTCTCTCTCTCTCTCTCTCACTCACACACACACACACACACACACACACACACAGCTGAAACCATCTCTAGGACACCCAAATTTTCTCCACGTAAATCTTCTGAAGTAAACAAAACAAAACAAAAACCTTCTGAAGTGTGCTAGGACCCTGTGGCATTTACACTAACTTTACTCAATGATTTTGATCCTGGCCCTAGGTTCCTGAGAAAGAACTCATAAAACCTTGGAAATTTCCCAGTGAGTAAGTGTGTCTGATGAAGCTTTCAGACCACACCTTATGCTAATTAATTGACTCTTGAGTGAGGGCTGGGCAGCACCAAAAGACATCAAACTAAAACTAAAGTCACTGCTATGGTGTCATTCCAACTGATAGCAACTTTTTGTTTGTTTGCTTTTGTGGGCATCACTGCCCTCTGGTAGTCGTGGGAGCTACCCAGGACTGCTTCTGAGAGCCGCCACCGGATTTGAACCGCCAAGCCCACCGGCCGCAGTCCCGCACTCAACCACTTACGCCACCAGGGCTCAGCCCAATAGCAACTTTAATAAACTGAGTAGAATTGTTCCTGTGGGTTTTTGAGGCTGGGAATCTTTACCAGAGCAAAAAATCTCATCTTTCCCCTTCAGAACAGCTGGTGGAGTTGAACTCCTGACCTTGCAGTTAGCAGCCCAACTCATAATCCACTGTCACTAGGACTCCTAGAAAGACCACAGAGAGGAGTTGGACGCAGTCTTTTGAAAGAAGGGTGAAAGAGCTAGCTTGTTGTTCATAAAAAATCTAGAAATAGGGCTGAGCCCCGGTGCACGGGACTGCGGCCCACTGGGATGGAGGTTCGATTCCAGCTCCACGGAGCAAAGGCTGGGCCTCCTACTCCCACCACCTGAGGGCAGTGATGCCCCCCCAACCCCCCAAAAAATTCTAGAAATAAATCAACTTTTTGTTAAAAATCCAAAATGTAACAATCCTCTCACTTCAAGTAAAAATCCCTTCTAGGGCTGAGCCCCGGTGGCGTAGTGGTTGTGCGTGGGACTGCGGCCCACTGGGACGGAGGTTCAATTCCCGCTCCCAGGAGCAAAGGCTGGGCCTCCTACTCCCACCACCAGGGCAGTGATGCCTAAAATAAAAAAAATAAATAAAAATAAAAAAATTCCTTTTAAGCTTAATCAATAGAGATATCTTAACTGCAAGCAGAGGCTAGCAGGGCAGCTAGGATAAAGGAATGAAGTATCCCCCATTCAGAGGCCTCAAGTAGTCTTGTAAGGCCAGCCGTGGAACCATCCAATTTTTTATTTTATTAAGCTATTACAAATATTATAACAGTCCAAATTTCAGTTAGTTCAAGCCTAATTTTACAATTGTTACCACCAATTTCAAAGCATTTTCTTTCTTCTTGAACTCGGATAACAGCTTTGCCTGATCCCTTCCCTCTCCCATCCTAACCCCCAGGAACCCTCATTACTATATATTATTGTTGTTGTTGTTGTCATACACCATCCAATTATTTGTTCCCTTGCAATTCTGTTGTTCATTCCCCTCAAGTGAGGTTATACAGCTCCATTGTATCTGAGCCCCCTTCCCACTCTTCCAATACCCTCAGGGAATCACTACTCCTATCGCTGTTTCTAAAGGTTTTGTGACAGGTAGGGCATGGCCAAAGAAGATAGGTGACAACATAGCTAATGAACACATGTGAGATCAATTAAAGGGCAGAGATCTAAATGGCTCCAGCCTCAGG
>PVJH01015582.1:0-10811 GCA_004026705.1 Nesogale talazaci
GAATGAGGGGGAGAGCAGGGTAGGATCCTAAGGCCCACTGGTGGGTAATTGGTCACCCCTTTACAGGGGAGTCATGGGAAGGAGACAGACCAGGCAAGGTGCAGCCGGGCAGTGATGATGCACACAAGTTTCCTCTAGTTCCTGAAGCCTTCCTCCCCCCAACCATCATGGTCCCAACTCTACCTTACAAATCCAGATGGACTGGAGAAGGTACACTAGTAGAAAGGGGAGCTGGGGAAACCAAGATGGATAAGCCTCTTTGGGCTAACCACTTCGGGTTAGAATGGAGCTGCTGGAAGGGTGGAGAGAAGGTGGGGTAGAGAGATGGAGCCAACTGCAAGGATATACACAGAAGCTCCTATTGGAAGGGCAGAATCAAAGGAGTGCGCTGGGGGAGAAGTCGGGCAATGTATAAGATATGCCAGAACAATAATAATTTATAAAGTATTGAGGGCTGGTGGGGGAAGGGAGAGCAGAGGAAGAGGGGAAAGGATGGAAAAGCTGAATCAAGGGCTTAAGGGGAAAGGCGGATGTTTGGAGAATGATGAGAGCAACAAACATGTGAAGGTGCTTGGCACAGTTTGTTTCTTTATGTATTGTGAAAAACGATGTACAAACCCCCAATAAAATGATTTTTAATTTAAAAAAATGTTGATAAGGTTGCCAAATTGCCTTTCAAAAAAGGTGGTGGACCGATGTACCCAGTGCTGCCAGCAATGCTGAGATGCACCAGGTCACATATGACTTTGCAATGGTGTGTCACGGGGTTTTGGTTTTTAACAATTTAATCGTCTATAGGCGACATTTTAAATTTCTGAGTCCTGGGCTGAGCCCCGGTGGCGTAGTGGTTGTGCGCAGAACTGCGGCCCACTGGGATGGAGGTTCAATTCCATCAGTGGGGCTGGGCCTCCTACTCCCACCGCCGAGAGCTGTGATGCTCCCCCCCACAAAAAAAAAATTTGAGTCCTTCGACTACTATACTACTACCAATGCCTTGTGGTGGCTTTTTACTGGTTAACGTCTGCTCTGTGAATTGCTCATTTGGGTCTTTTACCCAAGTGTCCACTGGGCTTGTAATGTCCTTTTCATTAATTTGATGGAGCAAACGCACCCCCTAAGTGCTTTGCATTTTCAATTAGATGCGTTCTTATTAGAAGACCAGCACGCACGATGTAATTCTATTACTGATGAGCTGGATGAGTGCTCAGAAGTCAACCAGGACACCACTGCTCCATTATCCCCAGCTCTGGAAAACAATATAGGCCTTGCATTATGGCTATTGAAATTAGTTTTAAAAGCCCACTTCTCTCATGACCACTTTCAAATAAGGGACAAACCCAATGATAAAAATGGACAGTCTCTCTACAAATAAGTCTGAAGATTTAAAAAAACGATACATATACACATACAGTGTATATATGTGTACGTGTATACACACGTCTATATGGAAATAAAGTCGTCAATAATTCCTACTGGCAAAGCATATCTGTGTTAAAGATTCCATAATTACAAGCCCAAATCAAAATGAAGCCTACGTCTTGTGGATTTGGCCAATGAACAGCCAACTGGATGGAGTCGCTTTTTGTGCAAGCCTTGGGGTCTGAAATGCTTAACTCATGCATGGAGTACAGCAAATATATGGCATCATTACCCACCAACACCAATGATAACCATTTTTCCTTCCGTGTTAATTTGGAGTTAGCTATGTTTCTTGTAGAGTAGAAAGACCAGACGTGGAGTCTTGGTTGTAAGTAAGGGAATGATACATAAAGCACATTTTGCAAATTATTTCTAAACAAACAACCACAGTTGAATTATCATAAATTAAAAGCCCATGGGACAAGGCCACTGTAAATCAAACATGAATACAAACAAATGACCTGGTTCATGATTTAAAAGCAAGATAAAAACATCAAATGAAAACCACAATCAATTCAAAAATCATATGGATCCTAAAGTGGCAAAACACACTCACTTCTCCAAATATTCTTGAGTTGAAACTATCTCCCACGTAGTTTGCATCGCTGTCAGGCACTGAGAGACTTCCTGACTTTAAAATACTCACCAGACTCCAGGGAAATGCAGCTAACCCTCTCATTTTCCATTCCAAATCCCAAACCTCTGTAACTCAAAATTTGACTAAGTTCTTTTTCAAATGAATTCTTCAGGATGATCTGAAATGGAATTTGCCTGGAAGAATTCAAGAAAGGACTTGCATAGCATGGCTGATATTTTAAGGCTTATCAGTGACTGTGCTCTGAGGGGCGTGGAAATCACTACTTGAAATACAAAGGCCAACCAAGTAAAGTTAACCGGTCACCAACTGGAGAAACAAGAGAGGGTGGACAATAGAGGATTCTGCAGTATGGTAATCGAACGCTCAGAAATGTGCAACAGCAAAGCGTCTCCAGCTACACCGAGAGTCTAACCTGAGGGACGCTTGAGCCATTAGGCCAGAGTGACCACAGGAAAGGGATGATCCCCCTGAAGAATCAAGACTGGACTGGCAAGGTAAGTCTGCCAACTAGAGAGGCACACTGTTCACAACCCGTGTTACAAGGAGAGGGACTGTAAGTGCAAGTGGGAGCATGGAGAAATGAGAGTGCAAAAAAAGGTGAAACATTGCCGTGAGCGTTACCTGTGTACGTACTATCCACACAGACCAAAGACACAGACGGACCTGTCTGCCTTTGTAAATAGAGTCAAGATACAGGGGAGGAGAAACCTTTCGTTGTCACTCTGGGCTTGGAAAGCACTCCGATGTCACCAGGTTTCTAGGAACCCTTCATCGGACAGTGAAGAAGCAACTAGCAAAACCATCATCCTCAAATTTGCTCTTCTAAGTTACAAGCACTTCCTCCTGTCACAAAGGCAATTTAGGCACTTCGTCAAAATCTTTGGGAAAGCGTGGAGAAGATAAAAGTTCATCCCATAATCCTCCAGGAGCTCTCAAGAGCGGCCCTGGGTAGCGCCCAGGACCACCAGAGGCAGTGATGCCCCCAAAACGAAACAAAGAGTAAAACAAAACATAATCCTCCAGGAATAAATAATTGACTCCAAGAATAAATAACTGATCCAGCAGGCAGGAAAAAATTCTAGAAGGGATTACCCATGGGAGCAGTTCTATCCTGCCCAATAGGGTCACTGTAAATCTAACTGACGGGACTGTAAAAAAGTAAAATAAAATACAAAGAATTCTAGAAGAAAACCAGCATGTAATTTTGTCAGAAACAGACAACAGAGTCAAGAAGCACCTTGTATGCTCTGTCTAGACTCTGGAGGCCAAATTTGGAGACAAGTCCGAAAAAACATGTCTCGTGCACCCAAGAGACTGCTGCTTCTATGGCCCATGAGACACTGACACGTGGCCATCAGAGAAAAGAAAAGCCGGCAGCAGTCAAAGTCATTTCCATGACTAACCAGTGTTTAAAACAATGTGTGTATAAATTGATGAGACAGGCGCATGGAACCTCGGCAGGGTGAGAAATCCTAGAATTAGTTGAACTCCACACACAAATTATCTTTTTAGCCAGTGGTGGAAGAAAGTCAATTTCTAAACTATTTGGGGTGCAAGAATGAAATAAGCTGCAGCCTAGAGGTTGCAGGGCACTGCTAAATGATGACATTTGTTCTGAATCTCTTACAACGGAAGAAGCTTCGAGTTAGAGGGAAAGCAACAACAGGAGCAGAAAATAGAAGCAATGTGTGGGGGGAAAAAGGATTGCTCAGTCATCCTAGACTTCAGTAGCTGATGTCATTTCGCCACGTTTACGTTTTCACAAGCCCACCCAACCGTTCCAGTGCTGCCCAGATGATTTGACTCAGAGCATGGCACGTACCAAAGGGTTCCCACAACAGCAACCTTTTCCCTTGAATCTGACAGTGAACATCTTATGCCCAAGGATTAGCAGTCCCATGCTTAACCCACTGTGCCACCCAGATCGTGAAAGCATGTGTCCATTCTCTGTGTGACCAGCCACACCTAGTCCCTGGGTCCCTTCCCAAGCCCTTCACCCCACCTCCTTTCTCCTCTAGACAGCTTCATGCAGCAAGGCCACAGTCAATCTAGAGATGCAAATTCCTCTCCGATATCATTCTCTCCAGATGGTCTCTTCCTCGCCCTCTCTAGGCCCCCCGACACATTGCACAAAGGACTCCATCCTCATTTCTCACCTTTGCTGCCAGTATTTCTTCCATGCCCAGCTTTGTCACGAGGTTGGGGTGCAGTCACATGGAGAAGCTCATGGAAACAGCAGGAGGGGCTCATTAAGTTTTTGTTAATGAATCACCTCACGATTAACTGACTCTTTGGGGAATGATCAAGGAGAACAAGAGAGAGACCAGAAAATTAGGATGAGCAGTGCCTGCCTCCCCTCCGCCCCATTGTGGATCTGGAAGAAACGGCTACTGGGCTCCCACCATGCACCACCGCAAGGTTCTGAATTAGACCAAAGGATGCGCTGGTAGCACAGCGGGTTACACACGGGGCTGCTAACTCCAAGGTCAGCAGTTTGAAACCAGCAGGTGCTCCATGGGAAAAAAGTGAGGCTTTGTGCTCCTGTAAAGAGTTGTCATTTCAGAAACCCACAGGGACAGTGCTCCCCTGCTAGGCAGCATCACAGGGAGGCAGAATCAACTTGAAGGGAGTGTGTGGAGTTAGCCTAGTACTCCCCAACAGTCTTCAGAGGTAAGTAATGTGATCCATTAAAAAAAGTGGGGAGAGGGGGATAGAGGCGAACCTGCTCAAGGTCTCTGTCTTAAGAAATGAAGGCCCATGATCAGATGCCTCCAAAGCTTATTTCATCTCCACCTGATCTGGCAGAGGGAAGTCATGTGGACAGAATAGGGGAATAAAGTGAAGTGAAACCTAGGAGCCTCAGCAAAGCCTTGGGGGAAGCAGGGACTGCTCACAGCCTTGAGCTCATTCAGACCAGGCTCCAGACACCAGCTGTGTGTTTTCCTGTAACCTGGCTGCCCCATGTCTGCAATCCGTCTTTAACCATTTCCCAAGATGCTTATAAGTCTTTAACCATTTCCCAAGATGCTTATAAACAAGGCGGTGAAACAAGGCATCCGGGGTGGTAACGATCCTTGGGAGCTCTATCTGGGTGAAACTACATCAAAAGCAAAAAAAGAAGTTTATGGTAATCACTCGAACAGTCACCACCCAAACGAGATAAAGCATCTCTCGAGATACTGTGATTATCTACAAGAAACCCATCCAGTGGGTCCAAACTTCTATGGAGACTCTAAACGACAGAAATCACAGACCAGAAAGTATTTCTTAGCTATCACACTTCAATGACATGCAGTGTCATGTTGTGGAACACTGTCATTAAGAAGCACAACATGCACCAGAGGGCAGTGATGCCCCAAAAACAAAAACAAACAAAAAAAAAAAAAAGAAGCACAACATGGGCTCTCTCATTTTGCAAGTTCAAAGAGAGTGGACTCATTGTGAAGAATACCAAATGCACCTGCAAATCTTTGTGAAGAATCCCAATGCACCCTGTCTTCTCAGAACCTAAAGCTGAGTGTCCAGATACTCAGGAATGGACCCTGCATGCTCTGAATGCAGAGTAGCACTGGAACTTATGGCAATTACTACTACTCGCCATCTGTAAAAATGGCCTGGGGGGCTATACTGGACCCCTTCAGGTACATGAGGAGGAGGGAGGACCAAACCCTGCATCTGCCCAAGGATGATTCTTCTGGGCAGATGTCAGCTTGTCTCCACCCTCAAACCTTGACCTATTCTGGCAACAATCGTCCCACCCACCAATGCACTCCCTTCCCCCTCAGTTTGAGACTCCAGTGAAGCAGACCCAGAGAACACACAGACAATAGAAGGCTTGTGGGTATAGGAGTCGATTGGGAAAGCTAACCAGTTACAAGACAGGGTCAGAAATGTCCAGAATTGTCCACAGCACCTCTTGCAGACACACCCCTACCTGGTTGGGCTCTCAGTCGCATGGCCTCTGCCCTGCTCAGGCAAGTGTTTCCTACTTCTTTTCTCCCTACCATCTTCCTTTCTTTCTTTACACAGGAAATTGCTTAGGCTTATTAGTAATCTCCATAGACATTCTTGGGACATTAACTCCACATTCTTTTCCCATGTTTTAAAATTAGTGGCATACAGTTTATTAAATAATGATTTTGCCTTTGGTAAGGTAAACCTCAAGAACCAATTACTGGGTAGACACAGACCATCTTAAAAACACATACATGTTGGATGTGTATACTAGCATTGCTGTCCGTTGCAGTACAGTTGGCTCGGACTCTGGATGAGCCCAGGCAAAATATAACAACACATGCCCAGTTCCCTGCACAGCTTCGAGGAGACCTAGTGGCACAGTGGTTAAGCATGTGGCTGTTAACCTAAAAGGTTGGCAGTTTGAGTCCACTAGCTGCTCTGCAGGAGATAAATGTAGCAGATGGCTGTCGTAAGCACACACAGAAATTATAGCGAGTCATTCAGCTTGACCCTACAGGACCAACAGAATCAGAATAGACTATATGGCAATGGGTCGGCTGGTGAAAGTTTGCCCTTTTAGATAGAATCTGAAGTTTAGCTAGAGACTAAGGGAACTCAGGGTGTTTGCTTTGATTTTACAGCCATCACAGATTGACTTTGAAGGGGAGACAGACAGTTTCAGTGTTTAAGCACACACACACAAAACTACTTATCTTTCTTTTTCTGAGCACTTCAGGTGAATCGTGGGCCACCAGGGTGTTGAAATATTAGCAGTTGTGTTTAACTTCAAATATGCTTGGGTTATGTTGGGGCAAAATAATGTAGGCTTTTTTTTTTTCAATTAAGAACCTTGCATTCTTATGATGGGAAAGAGAAAAGCAATACCAAAATGCAATCAACAAACATTTTCCTTTGTTTCCATCACTGCCCTTCCCCCCTGCTTTCTAAGGATGGCAATGTGAGACTGGTTTGTAAATGGTTACCACCAAATACTGCATGACGGCAGAACTCAGCGGGGTGTGGGGGGGGGGGGCGCCCTCCACAGCCCTCTCACAAGACTCTCAACGTATTTCTGGAATAATGGGATCTATAAAACAACACCTTACATAATAACATGCGCAAGCACTGTCCTTGCATTAAAATTGCTCGGTTGGCCACCTTTTCTGGAAACCCACAGCTAATTATTGCAAGCCCTTCATCAGAAATATGCCATCTGAAGGCTGTCCTGAGAAATTATTTCTTAGAGGTCACTGGGAGTCACCATAAGCGGAAATCCTGCTCGACTGTTAGAACTCCATCGGGGCTCGTTAATGAAAGCACTGCAAAGGAGAAGCTTCATCTTCTCCAGGCTCGTCCCTGCTCTCCCCAGGGACATGCGTCCACCCGCCTTAGATTCTCTGCCGGCTCTCTCAGACGCTGTACTTTTAAAAATAACAGGGGGAAAGAGTTGTGAGCTGCAGTGACTTGGGGCGAAAGGAGACTTCTGGAGGAACAGGGAACAATCAGAAAGCCGCGGCAGGCAGACCTACAATAAATACACTGTCACCAGAAAACGCCAAAGCGAACACGCAGGGTGCCACTCACCCAGAGGAGCGGGACTGGAAACTTGCAAGCATGGCTGTGGGAGGGTGGGGGCGTGGGGCATAAAACAACTGGAGAGGAGCCCAAACTGGAAGGCGTATGTATGTTTCTGTCCACTCTCCTCGTTCCCTGAACTCCAGGCAGGAGAGCACGCTTCCCTCCCTCGCTTCTCAGTGCGGGCTCCGGGCTCCGTATCCGAAGACAGCGTCCAGACCTTATGGGATCTGTGCACTCCCTTCTCTCTCCTCCATCCAACCCCCTGAGCTCCCCCTGGACGAGTTCAAAGCGGCATAAATGGAGACATCTGGACGAGGCTGAGGGGCCTGGAAGCCCACGCTGCGGAGGCCACTCGGTGCTCCAAGAGTCATCCTCCGTGAGGACAGGGCTTGCCTCGGTCCTCGGCCCCGGCCCCGCAGCCCTGGCCAGACTGTGGTTCTGGCGATAAGAAACGGCATTTCCGGCCTCCTCTTCAGTCAGTTTCCATTCCCTTTTTTTTTTTTTAAACTACTTTCTGGTGGATTGCACAGGCTCGCGCACACACAAAGGCCGGAGAAAGAGGCCCAGCCGCTTTGAGCTTTCTTCCTAAGCCAACCCATGATTCCAAAAGAAAATTAATAAAAAGGGGCTCCCTACGCCAACCCGCTGACAGGCTTTGGGGGAACACGTAGCACGACGCGAACAGAGTCGGTAAAGAACTGCATCTGATTCTCCACGTCCACGACCACATGCTGCCCTTTCCTGTAGAATGTCCTGAACTGCAATTGTGCGCTCTTAAATGGGGGCGGGGCCTCTGGGAAGTGGGGGAAGAATCGAATGTAAGGATTTCAACTATACAGTAGTTAGCATTCTACATACACTGTAGGAAAGACTGAAAAGGCCAGGCGATTGTCCCTGTGAGCTGGAGGGAGTCACAGCCCCTTGAGGGAGGACAGGCATACACTAAAAGCAACCCCCGCCCCCCACCCCCACGCACACAGACTGCAATGTAGAAGGTTTTTTAAAAAAAACTTTTTAGCAAAATAGTGCTGTTGTTTTAATGGAATTTTCCCTTCTTAGGGCTTAAGCACTCTAAAAGGTGATAGCTAAACCTGGCTCCCGCAGAGAAGCTGTGACAAACTGGCTGTCATTTCTAGGTATTTTTAACTGGTAAAGGGAACAGAGTCAGGGTACACACCTTGATTCAACTATCATTATCCCCCACCTTCCTCAGAACAGGCTTAGGAATCCCGTCACCGAAGAAAAGTCCCCAACCAGTGAGGAAGCGGCTGATTTAAGGGCAGTGCCTACCTCAACACAGCTGTCAAGAAATGTGAGAAGAGCAGTCGTTGTCCTCCTCGATCAGGTAAACCCAACCAACAGAGCCAATCCGTTATCACTGATAACGGTCCAGCATTGATGGAGGTCAGAGTAGAACTATGACCCATAAAGTTTTCAATGACTACTTCTTCCCCAAATCAGTCACCAAGCTTTACAGTTCTCTTTTGTGTGTGGGCATCACTGCCTTCTGGTGGAAGTGGGAGGCCCAGCCTTGCTCCTGGAGAGCTGCTGGTGGATTTGAACCGCCAACGCTGTGGATTGCAGTCCCACACACAACCGCCACACCACCGGGGCTCAGCCCTACAGTTCTCTTTTTAAATCATGAGAGGACCTAGAGCAGTAGCAGGACCCAGCCTGCCCCACAAGGCAGTGAAGGAAAATTCTAGGAACGGTGCCGGTGGAAACTTGATGGAGACCACGACACCTTCCACGAAGCTACATGTGTTCAATCCAACCCCGGGACACATAATGTCTTCACTGAAGAACTTTCCCTCCATCTCTCACGATGTTTTTGAAGCACAGAATGTGAGGATCCACTAGAAAATTTTAAAAATGAATCATGGCCACTGAGTCAATTCTGACTCACAACAGCCCTGTTCGATGGAGTGGAACTGCCTCCGTGGGGTTATGTGGCTGTAAATCTGCAGAAAGCCTCATCTTTTTCCCAGGAGGAAACAGTTAAGATTTAAACTCCTGACCTTTCAGTCAACAGCTCACAAGGCTAGCCCTATCACTAAACTCACAGCCATTGAGTGGATCCTGACTCCTCCTATCCTATATTTAAACATTTCTTTGTTTTATTCAGGGCAACCCTCAAAATGACACCCAATTGTTCTAAGAACAGGGTTCTCCATCATTTCAGCTGATCAGAGGGGTTGCAATATGAGGCATTATTCCCCACACACACACACACACAAAAACCTTTGTTACTTATACCCAACAATTTACAAAGCTCAATTAATTTTCATTTTTTCCTTATCTTCATTTCAAGTGATGAAAGTGAACATGCATAATAAAGTATTAGGAAAACTTTAAGCTTTCTTTAGTTCACAACTTTTTCTAAAAAAGAACACCTTCTGTATCAGCATGTCTACACTGATAAACTAATGAAATTCACTGCCACTGAGTCAACTCATACTGACCCTATGGGATAGATTGGAACACCCCCTTTGGGTTTTCGAAGGGGCAAATATTTACAGAAACAGAAAGCCTCGTCTTTCTCCTTTGGAGAAGCTGGTGGATTTGAACTGCTGACTCTTTGGCAACAGTCCACTGGTTACCTGACAGTGCCACCAGGGTTCCTGAATGAGCCGGTAATACAGGAAAATATGATACACATTAAATATGCACTCGATATTCATTAAGATATACGTTCGAGTTTGTTGTTTTGTGTTGTGTTGTGTTTTCACTCTAATCCCCTGTGGACTGGTAAAAGTGAAAGGATGGAAAGCTCTAAGCTCGTTTGCTCTCACTGTACCCAGCAGTGAGATCTGTAAACAAAGGAAGAGCAGATCTGTGGGGGAAGAAACTTTGCCCAGGCATTTTCAAATATACTTTGAAAGACTTCTTTTCCCTTCCTGTCCTTTCATGTCTAGCAGACATTGTAGAACTTTAGGAATGTTATCTTCATTTTTTTCACTCTTTTGTCAGGTGGGAAGATAAACTGTCCATCCGCCTGACAATTCTTTTTAAAAGCATTTACAACAATTACTATAGCATTCATTATTCGTCTACAGCCATACCACCCTGAATGCACCCAATCTCGTCTGGTCTCGGAAGCTAAGCAGGGTCATGCCTGGTTAGAACTTGGATGGGAGCATTCATCATTCCATGCTTCGATCTTTTAATATCCTCTTTAATGAGTTGGTGTTAACAGAAACATCCATCTCGGCTATCCAGAGATCAGAGGAACTAGATGGTGCCTGGCTACCACAACCAT
>PVJH01015582.1:10911-37240 GCA_004026705.1 Nesogale talazaci
AAAAAAAAATGTGTATGGATTGAGTGTAAAACAGATGCTCGGCTCTATAAACCTTCACCCAATTCAAAATACATTATTTAAAAAATAGTCAGTGGTAGAAATGTGGCTCTCAGAACTGCTAAAAAGGGTCCGAATGGCTATCAGAATTTATTTAAACAACTTGGAAGGAGCAAAGGGTTACCTAACTTAAGTGACACAAACATATCTCTACACTGAATTCTAGGGGAAAAGCTCAAGGACTTGTATGTGGAGGGAAAAATGCTCATCTCAGTCTATGTGTATCTGGGTAATTTAGGGCACTGGGTCATATTTTAAGTTGCATAGAGGAGGAATGATTCAATCCTTTAAAAAGTAATTATTTTTTCAAAGAGCAAATGACTGCAATTTCCAAACATCTGCCCAGACTTCAATCACATCGTGATGCTTTGGGGACTCCAGAAATGTCAAATGATAACTGCAATCATTTTCACTTCATCTGCATTTTCTTGCCCTGAGATCCATTTTCTTATAGGGCTAAAGATGACCAAAGTGAATATTGTTTGCATGATTATAAATATATATAGATCTAGACACACATATCGATATATACAAAAACATATATATATTTACTTATTTCAAGAAGGTTGTGGGGAATGGACTTAGTAAATAATGGATTTATTCAGTAAATTTTGTGAGGCATCTGCATGTGTGTGTTTTTAAACTGCACCTTTCCTGCATTCTCCCTCCCTCTGAGCATCCTTCCTCCTCCTGAGTGGCCTTGGGGTCCACTCAAACCATCACTGCCATCCGTCCCATCCGACTCAGAAACCCTGCGGGTGGAGTCGAATCCACCAGCCACGCCATGAACAGCTACAGTCCCGGAAACCCCCAGAGGCTGTTCCAGCGTGTCCAACGAGGTGGCTATGAGATTGAGACAGACATTTAGAAATGCAAGTGAAATAGAAAACTCTGACCATCCACTTTGTTCCTGGGCAAAAACCAGGCCAGGGAACTTTTCCAACCCAGTCTGTCGATGCTTCCAAACTTTTCCTGGTGCACTGTGAGAATTCCACACTTTGAAAGGTCCCCAAGAAGGAGCCTGCTGCCCCGGGGACCATCCCAACGGAATGTGATCTGCACCAAGTTATTTACGCACTTGTTCTGTCCATGGTGTGGGTTTGTGGCTAAGGTTCTGATTCAACACCATTGGTAATCGACAGGCAAGCGTCACTGAGAAACCTGGCCCTACATCACCACCATTCCCCCCAAACCAGAATCAAGTGTCACGCTGGATCCTCAAAGGCAATTCTGACAACATGGGCCTGCAAACAGAGATGGCCAGTGGACTGACAGGAGCCCCTGGGGGCTGCAAATGGCTAAGGCCTTCCCTATAACCAGATGTCTCAAGGTTGGGAGGCACCGAGAAATGCCTCCACAGAGAGCCCTGGGCGAGCTGAATCATCAGGGACTCACCACCAGTCAGACTCCACAGGGGGCGGGGGGGGGTTGGGGGGGATAAAGAAGGGATCCTCTGACATTTTGTTTTTTGTTTGTTTTTTATTTTGGGGGCATCACTGCCCTCTGTGGTGGGAGTAGGAGGCCCAGCCTTGCTGCTGGATTTGAACCTCCAACCCAGTGGGCCGCAGTCCCGTGCACAACCCCTACGCCACCGGGGCTCAGCCCTCCTCTGACATTTTGAACGGCTTTATAAACACCACTGCAGCCCAGGAGGATTGACCAACGATTTTATGAATGGCAGCTGGAAGTCACGATAGTCAAGGCCTCTCATTGCATCTGGGGATTAGAGAGGAATGAAGAGAGCCTGCCATCTCATGACAGGAAACAGATCTCTGTAAGATCCACGCACTGGGCCAATGCTTGTTTCCATTTACACAGTCTCCATTCCTGACACTGCTCCTTTAAAAGTCTTCTAAAAACTTGGAAATGGGTTTGAGAATTTTCCATATACTTCTTTTCCAATATAACATGTCATTTGGTGGGAATTGTTTTAGATTGCCTTTATAAATATAAGAATGGCGTGTGAGCCCCCAATCCAATGATTTATTAAGAAAATAATAAAAAAACAAAAGGTCTTTAGAAAAAAATGGCACACAACACTTTAAAAAAGCAACTACTGTATTATTTTAGGTAGGTCACAGTACACACACAGAGACATGAGATGAACACACTGTTGCAAAGCTTTTAGGAAATTCTACAGAACGGTGGCTTTAAAGTTGAGCAGGTTCATTCATCTTTCGTCAAAAAACTACTAGGTCATTTGCCTCCTTCCTCAAGCCCTACAGATTCAAACACAAACACCGATCATTGTATCAGGCACCTCAAGAACTCCATATTGACAAGTACAACAGTAAGCACACATGTTAAAATCACAACAAACCAATTGTCATCTATCCAACTGCCATCTGGGTAACCCATGTGTCTGTGTGTGTGTAAGTGCACACACACAGACACACACAAACACAAACACACACAAGAATACAATCTCCAAGCACAATCTGCAACAGATGCTCACCCAACAGAAAAGGAGGACAAACAGTCCTCAATAGCAAAATCTTAACACATTAAAGACCGGATATTTTAAAATCAAGAAGTTAAAAATCAAGCAACCAAATCAATGTGAAGGGGTGGGGAAGTAGTGGAGATTCAAAATCCATCTACGAGCTAACACATTAAAGACCGACTAAACGCGGGAGCCATCCGCCATGTGTTATTAATAGAGAGGGGAGTGGGGATTGAAGACAAACACTTAACCTTTACCATTATTTTCAGTGGTGAGACCGTGAGTGACTTGATTACCTCCTTTCCACCATCTGCAAGTCAGTTTATTGCAGAGTGCTGGCTTTAGAGACAGCTGCAGTCTCAGAAACTCATACTGGCAGTTCTACCCTGTCCTGTAGGGTCACTATGAATTGGAATCAACTGGACAACACACAATAACATATAGACATTTATACACACACATGTACATGTGTTAGATATAAAGATATAAGATACCTAAACATAGACACTAGCTCTCCCCACTGAGAGAGAGGAGCAATGGTGGTATAGTGGTTTTGCATTGGGCTACGATCCACATGTTGGGCAGTTCAAAACCACCAGCAGAAGCTCCTCGGGAGAAACACTGGGCTTTCTATTCCCATAAATAGTTGCGTTCTTGGAAACACATGGGGGGGGGGGGGGGGGAAGAGGTCACTATGAGTCAGCAGTGCCCTGGTGGCAGTGAGAGACTCCCAGAGCATCTAGAAGGAATGACTCCAGCAAAGGGTGACCAGATCAAATACAGAATTCCTAGTTCAATTTGAATTTCAACTAAGGAATGAAATGAGCAGACAGAGAGAGAGAGAGAAGAAGAAGAAGAAGAAGAAGAAGAAGAAGAAAGGAGAGGAGAGGAGAGGAGAGAGGTCTCCATCAAAATTATCCTATGAGCAAATCATTCACAACTTTCCTGGACCTTGTTCTCAAAAATGCAGATCTCAACTTTTTAAAATTTCTTCATCCTATGCCCCATTGGCTGTCCTGTGCCTGTTAGGAAACTGTCATGCACCCTTCTGGAGTTCCTGAAAGCATGGCTGTGCCTCTCTGAGCTGGCCTCTCTGCCTTGACTTATCTGTGCCTAGAAGATCACCTCAGAAGCCACTGTAGGATGAGAAGTGCACCCTTTTGAAGGTATCCGAATGAGATCCTTCGGCAAGGGTAATGCTGGCAAAACCTGTCTGCAGTCATCCACAGACCACAGAGACGTGTCTAAGCCGGTAACACACCCAGGCATGTCTGAGCGTGAGCCCCAGAACCAACATTGTTTTGCTTATCCTTCTGTGTGTCTATCTTCTTTAAAAATTTCTGTACACATGTCCTATTAACAAAATGTATTAGCTGCAGTATAAACAGCCAATGCTTAGTATCTTTAAGAACCCTTGATTTGCTCAAACTTCTGTAGAAGCAGGCACCCTGGACTTTGTGATGTTGCCCAGGGGCTGGGAAGAGAGTTTTCATAAAAGAGATGTGATCTGCAGGAGCAGATTGTCGGAAATGCTGTGCAGCTTTGGGCTTGGAGAGGAACTGTCATATTCCTAGTTAATTATTGATGGAGCTGGAAATCGCCTCATTCATTAAAGACTTAAGTGCTTTCAAAGACAACAGCAAGGTCCTCGAGTTCTGTCGTCTGGGGTGAGCATGCAGCTTGCAAGACTGCTGTGGGATTCCTAGTTAGGGCTCTCACTGAAGAGACAAAAGCCAATAAAACAAATTGTGGCCTGTATTTACTCCAATCAAGCCCACTCACACATTGTTTCCCACTTCATCTGCCGGCGCTCATTTACCAATCAGCCAGCTCCCGGAGGAGCAGGCAGGGTAACAATGCTCAGGCATAAACAAGGAGGAAACGATGTTAAAAGCATTTCATTGGTTGCAGCACAGAGCACACCCTCATGAGAGATGAACTGGCAGTGACTGAGAATGGAAACTTAGAAGCTGGGACCTGCCCTGTGATGGGGCTTGCAAGCTTTGCATAGCCGGTCGTTTCTCTCCACAAAGCTCCCAAGGACACAGCGCAGCCCTAGAGCATAAGCTGTCCTCTTGTCTTTAGGGAGTCCAGCTGAATGACCACAGTTATGCAACTGCTACCGGTCCACTCTAACTGACAGTGACTCGATGGCGAGGGCAGAATTGGCCCCACGGTTTCCCAGGTTATACCCCTTTGCTGCAGCAGAAAGCCCAGTCGTCTTTCTCCCGAGGAGCAGTTGGTGGTTTTGAACTGCTGTCCATGTCTGCAGGAACCACTGTGCCACCAGGGCTCCTATATACAATACCGTGGTCCTAACTGAATGAGGAGTCAGGTGACAAAGACGGGGAGGGGTGGGGAGTACATAATATCTTTAAAATAAAGCAGGGGTGGGGTGAGGGTGATCAAGGTTTAGTTAAGGTGATCAAACATAACTTTGTAAAAAGATTTGCATCTTTCCCCTAAATAACCCAAGGATGCATTCCAATGTAAATATTCATTTTTAAAGTTGAGCCATAGAAAAACTCAACATATATTTCTTTCCTCAGAAGAGGTAACTAAGAGGCTATTTTGTGACATGAGAAATCCCAAAAGCAGACTATGATGGCAAAATAAATCCCCAGGCTTTCCCCAGAAAACTCACACAGTTGAGGAATGAAGATGCTCTTATTCCAGACTCCTGCATGCACACACATACACAGACGTCCACATGCAAAGAGGAGGGCACATCCATAGGCATGCACACACAGACATAACTAGGGGGTTTCAAAAGAGCGTGAAAAAAGAAAAAAAAACAGGTCTGAAAGACAGTGAGGTTTCCCCACACACTCTTGGGGCCCCTCAGCACTTCAAAACCATCAGCTGCTCTGCGGGAGAAAAAGGACGCTTTTTACTGCCGTGACAAGTTACAGTCTCAGAAACTCACGGGGGGAGGGGGGGGGGGAGGGGTGTGCTGCCCTGTCCTATAGGGTTGCTCTGAGGTGAAACTGAGTCGATGGAGGTTGGTTTGGTTGTTTGCACCCTCATACACGTGGACTATGCAGTCGGGTGAGCGCGCGTGTGCACACACACAGCCGCACATGTACACTGATAAGCACACATGTGGACTTAAAACATACAAAGACATGTTGAAGTGATGTACGGACAGACACGAGCACAACCCCTATATGAAGGGGTTTCCAAGAGTTCATGGAAAATTCTATCTTTTAAATTTATTTCCATCATTTTATTGCGGGCTCATACAACTCTTCATCACAATCCATCCATCCATCCATCCATCCATCCATCGTATCAAGCACATTTGTACATTTGGTGCCACCATCATTCTCAAAACATTTGCTTTCGACTTGGGCCCTTGGTATCAGCTCCTCATTTTCTCTCCTCCCTCCCCGCTCTCGCTTCCTCATGGACCCTTGATAATTTATCAATTGCTACTATTTTGCCATGTCCTACACTGTCCGATGTCTCCTTTCATGCACTTTTCTGTTGTCTGTCCCCCAGGAGGGGGTTATACGTAGATCGCTGTGATCAGTTCCCCCATTCTCCCCCACCGTCCCTCCACCCTTGGGTACCGCCACTCTCACCACTGGTCCTGAGGGGTTTATCTGTCCTGGATTCCCTGTGTTTCCAGTTCCTGTCTGTATCAGTGTACATCCCCTGGACTAGCAGGTTCGGCAGGTAGAACTGGGATCATGACAGTGGGGAGGGAGGAAGCCGTGAAGAACTAGAGGAAAGCTGCACAGTTCATCATTGCTGTACTGTACACTGACTGGCTCGCCGGATGTCCAGTTGCCTACAGATGGGATCTGGTTCTCTACTCGCACTCCCCCTCATTCACAGTGATGTGTTTTTTGTTTGTTGATGTCTGATACCTGATCCCAATTGCACAGGCTAGTATGTGAGTTTTGATCCTTCTCAGCTAGATGGTCACTTGTTTATACTCGGAAAAGGCTATCATCTTATAGCTCCATCTTTCCCATGAACTTTCTGAAGCCTCCTCATACGCACAGTAGTTCTACACATGGACGTGTAATATGCAAACATGTGGACACACACGGACATAGAGAAGTGTGTGCACAGACATAGCTGTGGACACACAGATGTGCACATCCACGCAGAGCCATGCACACCCAGACGCACACTCTTGGGTTGGTCATTCGAGAGTATCCCATAATAATGCCTTTGCAATTCTACTTTAGGGAAAAGAGAAGACACAGCCTCACTCTCTTCTCAACTGCCTCCCTCCCATTCTGTTTGGAAAATACCACCTTCTCCTCCACTAGCGGGGCTGGCAGACATCATTATTTTCTAAAATCTAGTGCCACTCTGCTTGAGCAGTGCAGAAAAGCATCCCAGCCTGGCCAGAGTAGAAGTTACCTAGGAGGTCACCCAGCCCTGTGGGCCAGCTGCTCCCGCTCCCTGACCCTGGCTGGCACAGGCAGTGCCGTTGGCCAGAGCGTCCACAGCCTGAGTGTGTCTTGATGCTCCACCAGGCTTCTGGCAACCACCGGGCAAGGCTTACAAAGCTGGCCACCAGGCATCTGCCAGGGAGCGCATGAAGCCTCTGAGTGGCAGTCAGTGCCATGACTATGCCAAACCTCCTCGCTCTCTCAGGGGCGGTTCCCACCCAGCCCTCTTCCTGAGGAAGTTGTGGTCAAAGCCAATGCAGGGCTCTGATTGAAAGGCCACGGCCTGGAGGAAGAGACAGGCAGGAGTGGAGCACACTGTCGTGGGAAAGAAAGTGGTCGATGACCTAAGTTGTTATTTGCTAGTGTAAATACTGACCTCTTTGAATTCTTCCTGTCTTACAACTGTTTTCTAAATTCTCCTCAGATGCCTCCTGGGGAGGCACACACCCATCTCCTTCTGTGGACATGTGACTGGTGCCCTGCACTGGAAGGGTGGATGTCACAGCCAGCAGCAGGGTGCAGTCTGGGGGTCTGACTAATTCTTTTTTTTTTTTTTTTTTGCCATCACTGCTCTCCAGCGGTGGGAGTAGGAGGCCCAGCCCCACTGCTGGAATTGAACCTCCGTCCCAGTGGGCTGCAGTCCCGCGCACAGCCACTACGCCACCGGGGCTTAGCCCCTGACTGATTCTTGAAAGGCTAGTCCGATGCAGAGAGGACCATAGAGCTAACCCAACCATGAGACATGACGTCCATCACTGACCCATGGAGCCATGGGGGACACCACTGAAGACACAGGGCATGAATTGCACCTAATCTGACCCCACCACACTGAGGTGAAACATTAACAGCATGCAAGAGGAAGAGACCAATAAAGTCCCCAAGGAATACCAAAACTGGACTTTGGGGCCAGGCCATAGTACCTCATCAGACTCAACCAGAAAACATTCCTAAAGGACAACAAGCAGACCTTGAACTATTTACAGGATTCTCTCTTTTTTTGTGTCATGGGATTTGTTTTCTTTTCTTTTGTAGTTTTATTTTGGTCTGTCTTGTATTTTGTGCACATTATTATCTCTGCATGTCTATCTAGATAAGGTAGGTGGGCTAAACAATCTGGAGGAGAAAACAACAGGACCGATGGTTTGGGGGGACATGGGGGAGGGGGAGGAGGAGCAAAGGAAGTGGGTGTTAACAAACCCAGGGACAAGGGAACAACAAATGATCTAAAATTGAGGGTCTGGTAGGGTTTCATCAAGGGGTGTAACCAAGAGGAATTATTGACACTCAAATGAAGGCTGAGCATGTTAATGGAATTAGAGGAGAGTTAAACAAAATAGAAGAAAGTTAGGAGGCAAAGGGCATATCTAGAGGTCTAAATACAGGCATGTACATGCATAAATATACCTATACATGATATAAATAGATCTATGTGCATATATTTACAGATTTAGTATTACGGTTACAGATGGACATTGGGATTCTACTCAAGTTCTGTCTCAATGTAACAACACTCTGCTTTATTGAACTGGCATTCCATGATTCTCACTTTGCTGACACGATCACTGAAGACAAAGTGAGTGCATAAGCAAATGTGGAGAAGAAAGCTAAAGGTGCCCGGCTATCAAAAGATATAATGTCTAGGGTCTTAAAGGTAAACAATCTAACTGAGAAGGAACAAAGCTCAACAGTCTGTGTGATCACAAGGCGTTGATGGGATCCGGTATCAGGTATCAAAGAACAAAAAAAAAAGTATCATTGTGAATGCGGGGGTTGCGAGTAGAGACCCAAATCCCTGCTGTAGGCAACTAGACTTCCCCTTACAGAAGGGTTGAGGGGAGATGAGCCAGTCAGGATGCAGTATAGCACCAACGAAACACCTTTCCTCTAGTTTTTAATGCTTCACCCACCCCCATCATGATCCCAATTGTACCTTACAAATCTGGCTAGACCAGAGGATGTATACTGGTACAGATAGAAACTGGAAACACAGGGAATTCAGAGCAGATAAATCCCTCAGGACTAGTAATGAGAGTAGAGATACCAGGAGGGGCAGAGGGAGGTGGGGGGAGAAAGGGGAACCTATTACAAGGATCCACACATAACCTCTGCTTGGGGGACAGACAACAGAAAAGTGGGTGAATGGAGACACTGGACAGAGTATAACACGACAAAATAACAATGTATAAATTATCAAAGGTTAGTAAGATGGGGGAGGGGGGAAATGAGAACCTGATAGCAAGAGCTCAAGTAGAAAGAAACAGTTTTGAGAATGATGGTGGCAACAAATGTACAAATGCGCCTGACACAATGGATGGGCGGATGGATTGTGAGGAGTTGTACAAACCCCCAATAAAATGATTTTTTTTTTTAAAGGCAGGCAAGTCAAGATCAGCACTGGCAGGCCCAGGTCACTTTCCTCACTCAACTCCAAAAGGCTTCCCATTGCTATAGCAACAGATGTTCTCCACTGATCCACACTGAATATACCACATCGGTCCAGGTCATGCTCAAACCATGTCCTAACATTCATTCAGGTTTAAGGATGAAAAAGAAAAAGAGAAAACTGTTGGGTTACATGGAGTCAGGGGAGTATTTCTTAATCACTGTATATACTTGAGTATAAGCCAACCTGACTATCAGTTGAGGCATCTAATTTTACCACAAACACTGCATTAAAAATGTCTGGACGGCTGAACCCCAGTGGTGTAGTGGTTGTGCGCGGGACTGCGGCCCACTGGGATGGAGGTTCAATTCCAGCTCCACGGAGCAAAGGCTGGGCCTCCTACTCCCACCACCTGAGGGCAGTGATGCTGGAAAAAAAAAGTCTGGAAAACTCAGCTTCTATTGAAGTATATGGCAATGAAGCAGGAGGCACAGTTGCCTGCTGTTTTAAAGTGTCCTGATTGGATACATTATACCCTCTCATCTACTTTGTGACAAGCTGAACCCCACCTGGAACATCTGCATCCACCAGGAATCTGCAGGGACAGTAGGACACAGCGAGTGCAGGGGGTCCAGCCACAGCTGGAGAAAAGTCGGGTTTTCCACTGCCATCAAGAATTACAATCTAGGGCTGAGCCCCGGTGGCGTAGTGGTTGTGCGCGGGACTGCGGCCCACTGGGACGGAGGTTCAATTCCAGCAGTGGGGCTGGGCCTCCTACTCCCACCACCGGAGAGCAGTGATGCCAGAAAAAAAAAAAAAAGAATTACAGTCTAGGCAACCCACAGAGGCTGTACTGCCCTGTCCCCTACAGGGTCACTTTGAGTCTGAACTGGCTCAATAGCAGTGAGAGGTTTCGTTTGTTTGTTGGTTGGTTGAGCAGCAGTAAAGACAGGAAAACAGGGAGAAGGTAAAGAAAGGAAAGGTTTCAGGTGTTGTACAAAGGTAAGGAAATGACAGAATGGGAGAAGCAGGAAGGGAAGACATTTTGGCATGACTAGAGCGAACCAAGAAGGATGAGAGAGAGAAAGGGGAAAGAGGGCCCCTGATCCATTGCCAGGCTGATGTATCTGAATGGAGCTGCAAAGTCAGACGGAACGGCCGGGGTCCTCTGATGAAAGCAGACCCAGGAAGTGCATGCTGGGGAAATATGTCGGGCAGGTCCCTGCATCACAGAGGAGGGGCTGAAAAACCAGGAGATAGCAGGCTTCCACACACGTCTCACTTCTCTGCCACTGAGTCGATTCGGACTCCTCGTGACCCCGAGGGGAGGGGAGGACCACCCAGGTGGCCTCCAAGACAACCACTCTTCAAGGGAGGAGAAAGCCTTCTCTTTTCCCCTTGGAGCAGCTGGTGGTTTCAAACTGCTGAGCTTGTGGTTACAAGCTGGTGGGGTGCGTATTCCCTGTCAGTTATATGAAACCTATCTCCTTTCAAGTACAAGGGAACAAATGCCAAAGCAATGCCAACATTAGTACATTAGAGCAGACGCTTAGGCTCCCCAATCCGGGTGTACAACAAATTCACAAATGACCAGGTTATCCTTAAGAACTTCATTCTATTGCCCAGAAGCTCAAGGGTGAGCCACTGGGTCAGGAAAAGACACCACACAGGAGGGTAGGGGGTTCCCACCTCTAGTGTCTCTTTAGTTCTTTAGTTCAGGTCACCAAACCAAAAAAAAAAAAAACCCAGCCAGTGAATTCCAGTTCAGAGCACACCTAGAGAGCAGGGTGGAACTGCCCCCATGGGAGTCAAGGGCAAGAACTCTTTAAGGGACATCTGCTAAGTTCAAACTGCTGGCCATGAGAATCGTAGTTCAGCTCTGCCACCAGGACACCAGTTCAAGACCCCTGCTTCCAAAATGGAAACGCCACATACACTGCCTCTTCACTCACCACCGCGTTTCATCCACTCGCGTTAAACAGTCGGCGTGGCAACACCAATGAACTTCCAGTAAAAAATTACCGTACATACTAAAGTAGAAGCCAAGTTTTTCAGCACATTCTTTATGCAGTTCCTGTGGTAAAATTAGGTGCCTTGGTGGACATTGGAGTCAGCTTAGAGTTTATGTGATAAACAAGTACAAAAATCAGATTAAAATAACAACAGGGGTTTTTTAATGTGAATTTTTAGTTTGTTTGGTAAAGGATAAATAATGTAATAAACTGAGATTGGCACCAGAGTCAATTTCCACCCATTTTGAGGATCCTATCTCAGAATGGCTGATTCAAATTCAAGTTCTACACAGGTTCCCAACTCATTAGAAGAGTAGCCTTCTGAACAGGATGGCAAAATAACCCTCCCTCCTCCAACCTTCTGTGTCTCAGATACTAGGACCTTGCTTACCTGAAGAACATTCCAGTAAAGGAAGAACGGATGGCCACAACCACTCTGAACTTCTTAACAGAAGCTGTCACATAAACCTACAGTGTTATTACCATTATCTGTTTCACCCTACAGCCTGGGAAAGCAGACGGATCTTTGAACTCTGGCAACATGAACACAAACTACTTCATAGGTTTGTCGGCCTCAAAGGTCCAAGATACATTTTAAGAGTCAGTGCCCAGATGAAAAAATGTACAGTTTTAAAAACATGACCCCAAAACATCAGAGAAGCATGTTTGATGTTATATGCCACACAGAGTCACACGCACACAAACACATACATGTGCTCAGGCCAGGGACAGTCCACAGAGGGCACAACTCAGCATCCAGCACACTGAGAAGCTACGTCTCCCCCTGTGGAATCTGAGGAGACGCTGTGACTACCAGTAACAAACACAGCACAACTGGAATGGGACAGTGCTGACTTCAGGACACTGCAGCTTCTTCTTCCTGCTTGTGGAAAATTCTCTCTGGAAGCCCTGAGCCTCCATGTAAGAAGCCCCACTCACCTGACACTGCCTTTCAGGAAAGAATATACTAGGGGATACCCCCAAACAACCAGGATTGCATTGGACTGACCAGAACTTTTGTAGTGTGCGCTGCACCCCACCCCCCTTTCCCTTACCAGGCGAGCAGCAAGCAACTCATTCTGAGTTAGGGTTCCCAGTGACACAGCCTGGGAAGGTTCTCTCTGGTCACTGTGAATTTTTTTTGTAAAAGCAGTCTCTCTCGAACCTCATTTTTTAAGATGGCTGATTTAAGAGAACAGCATGTGGCTGTGAAATTTTGTTTCCTACTCGGGAAAAATGCCGCAGAAACTGTGGTCATGTGGGACACAGCTTAAAAGGACAGCACTAGAGGAAAAACTCAAGTGTATGCATGGTTTTCTCATTTCAAAAAGGGTGAAATGTTGATGGATGACAAAACTCATTCTGGACATCCATCAACTTCCCAAACAGATGAAAATGTCAACTCATCGGACATGTGGAGACTGTTAGCCAAGGAGCTTTCTGTTTAGAGGTTCTGAAAAGATTCTGTCACAGTGTGCAATAAAAAGAGGCCAGATTTGTGGCAGACGGGAGCTGCTTTTGCTACCACGACAATGTACCTGCTCCCACAATCCTATCAGTACACCAAAACAGCATGCCTTTTTGCCCCATGCCCCTTACTCACCTGACCTCGCTCCTTGAGACTTCTCTTTGTTTTCGTTAAAGAAGAGGGGCAAGAAAAGATGGGACGTGGAAGAGGTGAAGGAAAAAAAACTCTCCAAGAGAGGTACTGACAGTCATCCAAACAGATGAGTTTTTAAATTTTTTCCAAGAATGTAATCACAGATTTGAAAGCTGTGTTCAGTGTTACAGAGTACTTTGAAGATGATGAGATTGTTTTATAAAAAATAAAAAAAAACCAGCTTTGAAACAAGAAATCCAGGCTTTGGAGGGTATCTCCAATGTACATGGGTCTCTGGTCAACAACTCTCAGGGGGGCCAACTTTTCACTGATTCCTGCCAAGCACCAAACAGGTGACATCATCTCAGTCCCTGGGGACCAGGCCATCTTCCAACCATCAAGTAACCCCACTGAAAGCCAGTGAAAAAGAAGACACCGCCGACTAATCCTCAGACCCGCAACATGAGGAGCAAAGAAGGGGCTTTTAAAAGTTTGTGGGGGAAAATTCCATGATAGTTCCCTTTTTCCGTGAACTTATAAAAGCTCCCCCAGAGCTGATTTGAACCACTAAGGGGTAGGGTGATTCTTACACAGCACTAAAGAACCAGAATAATATCTAAGTACAGATTAAATTTCAAGCATCTTGGCAAATCAATGAATGGTTCTGCATCATTTGAAATGGATGATGACATACTCTTTTCAATTCTTACATGGACATGGTCATCTATAATGTGACACTATTAACTGAAATAACTTCAGTCGACTTTGCCAAACTCAGAATTAGTTCCTGGGTCTACCAAACCCAAGCAGATTTTGACTCATGGCCAACCTGGTAAGGGCAGCGTGGAAGTGCTCCATAGAGTTCTTGAGGCTAGCATCTTTTTGGAAGCAGACACGCTCATCTTTCTCAGGAGGTGTGGCTGGTAGGCTTGAACTGTCAACCATGCCATTAGCAGGACAATGCTTAAGTCACAGCCCCATCAGGGGTCCTGATTTGTTCCTATCATTGCCACAGATCTGAAACACAGTTTAAAACATCATCCCAAAGGACTGTACTGTACAGCTCTGAAAGAACTCCTCGGGCAACTGTGTCCTGTTTTAGTCACGTCTTCCCCGCCATGTCACAAGCATGGATGGCACTGCGTAAATTTTCTGCTTTCGGAGCACATACTCGTGCACGCACGTGCATGCGCGCACACACACACACACAGTTAAAACAGACAAGGGAAAAGCTGAGAGAACAGCCTCTGAGAGAATAGCTCCTTGCATGTGAGGCCAGGCTCACAGGGCCAGCTGCCGGAAGGAAAGCTGGGGGATTCCATATTAATGACAACTGCTAAGACACCTGCCCTCTTTCCCCTTGTTGTTGGTAGGTCTTCCCAATGCCATAGGAACAGCCACGGTTGAGTGATCGAATCCTCACCTACCATGTGGGGAACCCCACTCTGAGTCCCAGCCAAGGCCTTCACGCTCAGCCCTTGGTCTGACACGCGCAGAGGCTGGTGTGTGCTAAGATGCTCAGCAGTTTCGGGAGCGCTCCCAGACTAACACGGGATCAAAGAAAGGCCCCGTGATCAGGAAGGAAGCCACTGAAAACCTGATGGATCATCAGTAAGCTGACCCACCACTGACCATGGACGTAGTGCAGGACTGGGTCATGTTCCTTCCTTTGTCAAGGGTTGGCGCAAGCCTGGGGAGTCCCTGGAGAGCAACTAACAGTCCCAGGACTCCAAGCCCAGGAGTAATCATGCCTTCTGTGTGAAAATAGTACGACAGATCCCTGGCAGACAATCGTTCAAATCAAGTTCAGGTTCCTGGTGACCCATGGTCAGAAACATGCAGCAGTCAGCGATGACCAGGTCCTTGACTCTGCTGTCAGAGGAGTAAGGGTTTCGTGGTAAGAGTTTAAGAAGCATAACTCAGAAAATCAAATTCACAGCCAAGGAGTGGATTCTGGCTCCGAGCTGCCCTATAAGACAGGGTAAACCTGTCCCTGTGGGGCATCCAAGTCTTAACGCTTCACAGGAGTGCAGAGTGACATCCCTGAAGTAGTGAGCGCTTTGGAACAGCGGTGCAAGCCGTTAGCCGCCCCAACATGTGACCATCATTGACCAGGACTGACTACAAGAAGCAGAGGGGTATGGGGTGGGGGGGAAGCCGACAGTCCTAGTCCTAGTCCACGTTGTCTTCCATCGACAGACAAGTTCCCGAACATGCATGAAAAGGCCACTCCAGCAGGAGTTCACACAGCGCTCATAAGCCCTCCTTCCCAGCCCGCATGCAGCCACAGGCCCTCAGTGTCCTGCTTCCCTTTGTCGGGAAATGCACAGAGGACCCCACTCACTCACGACATCACCCCGAGATCTTTCTGAGCCCGAACTCTCCTCCCCACTCATTACTAGCCCCCAGTGCTATTTCATTGCTCTGCTTTTAACCCGTTTCCGTTTACTTCAGTGCTTTATTTTCTCTGGGGTATGTGTTTGTTTGTGTGTTGGGTTAATTGGTTTAAACTCACCCTGGACCTCTTCAACAGCGAGTGAAAACCCAAAGAATACCTTGCACACACTTCCCCTGGTTTCTATCAATGAAACTCAGCCCAACGAACAGGCAGGTGAGCCGGTGAGTTCAGACAGGAGAAATGAAAAGCGGATTGACTGCCGCCTTGTCACGCCTTGTCACACCGGGCCAGCAAGCAGGTGAAGCACAGAACTCCACAATCCAGGAGGGGCTGCTGGCCGTTCTGAAGCAGGAGCTCCCCTCCCATTGGGCTTTGTAGAAAGACCACAGGATCCCACGGGGGTGCAGCCATTCTGATTCCTGCCACTGCCTAAGCTGCTGGTGGCTGAGTTGCAGGCAAGGAAAGAGCACAGGATCTGGCACCATCCGGGGATCTTGTGGGAGAGCAGATCTAATAATATGGGGGGGGGGGAGGTACCCGCAGGGGAGGGGTTCATTTAGCAACAAACTTTTTATTGGGGGCTCATCCAACTCTTACCACGATCAATACATACATCCATTGTATGCAGGCCACCTTGGCATACTTGTTGCCATCATCATTCTCGAAACCGCCTCCTTCAACTTGGGCCCCCGGGTATCCGCTCCCCATATTGTCCCTCCCTCCCTCCCCACACCCCTCCTCCATGAACCCTTAGTAAGATATGACAACATACTGATAATCTGCAGCAAACTTCTAAACGAAGGCACTGCTGTTGGCCTGTGGAACATACTTGGGCAAAAGGGTCGGTGAAGGCTCACCACACCTGCTTGACTCTCGCCAACCTCCACTAGAGCACCCCAAAGGGGCACTTTGTTCCCTCAGCCTGTGAGCCATCCCAGCAAGCTAAGGATAGGCAGAACCTGGTCTTCTCCTAAGGGCACTATCCATTCTCTCTTGTGGAACTGAACGTTGTCACCAGACTCCCTGCCATTAAGGGGTTCACATGCGTGGATATGTGGGTTCCCATATCGGTGTGCCAGCTAGACTGAAACCAAGTGCAGGCTCTAAGTTCAGAGGGGCCTGATAAGACCCAAGCACCTACTGGGTGGGTACCTATGGCTGCTTCCTTATTGTCTTAAACCCACCCTTCCTTACCAATTAACTCTGGGGCCACCATCAACACCTACACCCCGTGGGATTCAGGTAAACACATAAGGCACTCAACACACCGCACATTCCCTAAGGGCTCGTTGTTATCTCCACACGAAAGAAATGGCGCCCACTCCTCACTCGATGCCCTGGTTCAGGGCCAACGACCAGGTCAGTCTGTGAAATAAGCCAGATGCCAAAGTATGGTGGCCACATCAAGCCATCAAGCAGAGGAAGACTGCAGCGTGACAAAATAAAATCAGACAAATCACATTGTTGCGCAACCAGCAAATCACTGCAAACCATGGCGCTGCTGGTAAGTTGACACACAACCTTAAGCATCACGGCCAGCGCAGCACTGCCTCGCACCTTCATTGCTGCCAGGTTTCATCGTGAAAATGCAAAACTGTCAGACAGCGGGTTTGTTTGTACATGGTTGTGGCGCAGGAGGGGTGCTGGATAACAAGATTGTCTGTGAGTGAAGGGTAGACAACATCACCCAGGCTCCTGGTTCTCCTCCAACCTCTCTGAAACTCCTCTCAGTGGCATAAGGTTGAGAAAACTGATAGGTATCACTGTTGAAGGTACTTTCTACAACTCCCTGATCTGATAAGCAGGTAAATATTGCCCCTGATAAAGACCTCTTGTGCAAGAGTTTTTGAACATCAGAACAGTTGACCTAAAAAGATTTATAGCACCCAAAGAAGGCTGAGCTGAAAATAGCATTCCCTAGAATTGACAAAGGAAAACGCCTTCCTTCTTCATTAGTTTGGGGAAAGGGGTGGGAGTCGGGGGAGTCTTCCACTTAAGATCTAAAAGCCTTCTGCTCCTAAAATTCCACCTCCACTACCTTTCAAAGGCCCCTGGGGTTACTCTAGTTCGGTTATGAAATACTTGAGTATTCTGGGAATTTTTTGAAAGTGCCATCCATCACTTTCTTCAGCAAAGATCAATAAAGAGTGAAAAGGAGAGAGAGAAATTGTCACCCCACGTGACCATGCTGAAGTGCTTGACTGATAGCCAGGAGGCTGGAGGTTCAAACACGCATGCTACCCCACAGCAGAAAGATGTGACGGTCTGCATCCATAAAGAGCGTGGCTTTGGAAACTTTATGGGGCAGTTCTCCTCTGTCCAGTTGATACACTCTGGTCAGGACAGATTCTACAGCAATGGAGTTGATTTGGGTTTAAATTGCACACAGCACTGTGTTTTTGGTATCATGGTTACACTTTGAGCTGCCGGCAGCATGGTCAGAAGTTCAAAACCAGCAGCAACTCCATGGGAGACAGACTGCGCTTTCTACTCCCATAAGCAGCTGTGGTCTTGGAAACTCACCGGGGGAGGGGGCTGCGTGTGTCCCTATGAGCCAGCATGGCCTCCATCAATGGCAGTTGAGTTCGCTTTGGTTTTATAGCCAATTAAAGCTTTGGGATTCCAATGCACTCATGTGAAACAATGTTTACAAACAAATATTGGAAGGGAACGACGTCCAAATATGAAAGTTGCACAACTAGATAAGCTTTATTATTTTAATCACTACTTAGCAAGATCTCTAACCACATAGAGAGAGAGGGTGGAACTATTATTTCAATTAATTAGAGGGTTGAGCTTCTCAATGAGAGGAAAACAACGTCCAATGTTGGGGTGGGGGGAAAATGGAATGAGAGGAGGTGGTCCCCTGGAATATGAAGCAAAGGTGGTGATGCTATTACAAATCTGATGCAATAGCAGTGCCATGCCCAGAACCTAAAGACAACACTCCCTATTCAGTGTGATAAATAGGTCAACTCCAGGGTGATGTCGGCAGGGGATGGGCTGAACTAGGGTATTGCAAGTTGCATCCATTTGCCAACCCTTACAACTACCTCCCTAAGCAAAAGATGGTCTGCGGTCCCTTCTTGTGGACTGAGCTGTCCAGAAAACAGACCCATCCAGAGGAGAGAAGTAGAGTGGGACCATGAATGACAGAGGCCAATATAATAGAGGATTAGAGAGGTCGCAAAAATGTCGACTTTCCCGTTTCATTTTAAAACTAAGGTGAACTAAGAAGGGAGCTCCAGGGTGTTCTCCGGGCCACGACTACTTCATAACTGCTGGGCATCTTTCCTCCATCTGTGCATTTCAGAAACATCACTCATGTTTCCAGTTTTAGCCTTTCCAAGTTTCACAAGCTTTTTCTAATGGCAAGCATAAGACAGCTTTCTAAAATGCTGTAGGTACAGTACAGAAATTTTATAACTTCCTTTGCAGAAGCCATGGGGGAGCTGAAACTATTTCGCTGAGGTACATAGACTGGAACCTGTCAGAAAACTGGAAGCATTCACTAATCCATATCAAGAAATTTGGAGGACCACGACCTAGCCAACTGGCTAGATGAGGCCTTGCTTTGTCCCCATAGCTATGAACGGTGACCCCACAGAAGATAGATGCTAACACACAGTATCCTCAATATCACATGCCCATAACGTTCTGATGAAGAAAATTCAAAAGCAGTTGCAGCTGTCCGTTAACCGCTAGAAATTCTAGCCAGACTCAGCAGAGGACGTGGAATGCGGCCCATCACTGCCGACATCAGAGGGATCTTGAGTGAAACCTGAGAACACCAGGGATCTGTGTTTTACGACTCTGCAAAGGCACTCAACTGTGTGCATCATAACAAACTATGGATAGCCTTGAGAAGAACGGGAATCCCAGAATGCCTCGCTGTGCTTGCGGGCAACTGGTATAGAGAGCAAGAGGCCATCATTCAAACAAAACTCGAGAGTCATGCATGGTTTAACATCAAGAGGGTGCGACAGGGTTTCACCCTTTTCCTATATTTATTCAGTCTGCATCCCCCAAACAAACCCTTCATGTCTATTCTGGCTCAGCGTGGCCTTAGTTCTAAGGCTACAGATCTCTATAGGAACGGACAGACACAGCTTTCTCCTCTGGTGGATGAGATGGTGGGTCTGAACCACAGGCTGGATTTGGCCGTTCAATGCTTATCTCTGACAATGCCACCAGTGACCCAATCCATACGCTTGGCAAGTAATCCAAGAAGATGGACTATGACGAGGAAGGGGGCTGCAAGGCTGAAGGAGACTCATGGACAAGGCAGGTGACAAAACATTTGTGGCTGAACAAAAAGAGGATGGCAGGCAATTGCTGATGATGATGTCCAAGATAACAGACAGCCTTCAGAGTGATACTGCACTTCAGTAGCAAGAAAGCCCAACTCCTCACAGGGGAACCAACAGACCAACAACCTGATACATGGAGACAAGATCAAAGACTGAATTTTACCTGGATTCATCTTCAATATCCATGGACACACCAATCAGGAAATCACATCATATACTGCACTGGGCAAATGTGCACGAGACGTCTTTACAGTGTCAAAGACGGAAGACCTCACCCAACCCAAGCCAGGGTCTTTTCAATTGTGTGGCCTGCAATGTGAACACTGGACGGTGACCATGAAAGATAGGGAAATAGGTGATGTGTTTGAGTAATGGTGTTGGCAGAAAAGACTGGGAGTCCCGTGGACTGCCAGAAGCACACACAAATCTCTCTTGGCAGAAGTGCAGGCAAGGACGGTGAGACTGTCTCACGTATGTTGGCCATGTTAGTTTAGCAGGAAAAACCCGTCCCTGGAGAAGGGCACCTTGCTTGGGAAAGCGGAGCGTCAGAGAAAAAGAGGAAGGCCTTTAGGGAGAGGAGAATTGACCCGGCGCATCCACTTGGGTTCAACGCACACAGTGACTGTGAGCTGGCGGAATTTCATTCCATGCACGGTGGCTGTGAATGAGAGCGGACCTGGGCACCAAACCACGACAGGTGTGAGCAGGAGCCAACCCCTGACGGCGTAAACAGTCGGCGACCCTGCACAATCCTCCTCACCCCTGAGAATCACAGCGAGCAACCGGGTGATCCGAACGTGACTGGACCTAGGCCCATCCCCTCTACTTCCAGCTGTATTAGTAAACATCTGCGATTGCTGCAGCGATACGCAGAGAAGAAAACGTAACTCCCCCAGCCTCTTGTGCGAGACCTCTCGGCGCCATAAATTAAGCAAAAAGCTGTTTAACTTTGCACATTAGTCATTGAAAGGGTGTTTAAAACTTGATGAGCAAAATGAAGACTGAATGGTCCCTCATAGCAAGAGGGAGTTGAGGGTTTTGCTCCCGGAAAGATTCACAGCCTTGGAGGCCTGAGGAGCAGCTGGACTCTGCCCTCCCCTAGCAAAGGCAGGACTCGGCATCGACTCCATGGCCATGGGTGAGAGCCTATGAGGGCAAAGGCCATGGTCCGCATTCAGGCACTTCGCACTCAGGACAGCAGACGTTCACACCCCCAAAGACAGCTGGGAAAACTGGGCTGAGGCTGACTGGACTGATGGGATTTGCTCAAGCTCAAAACTACCAAGGGGTCGAAGCAAAACAAGACAAAAAAATGGCAAAGCTTTTGCTTGCACAATGAAACTCTTCAGGACATCCAAATCATATCACTGGGGCTTACTTTTCTCAATTGCCAAAGAGCACTTCCTGAAGAGATCTGTTTTTTTTTTCTTTTCTTTGGAGGAGAATGGTTTCACCATACGTTGGACTTTCCACATCTAGTGCTATTCTGATGAGGATGAGGAAAACCAACGTGGCCAAGCCTATTCCCATAAGCCTTCCTCGCCGGTCACCATCCCTGACAAAAGGGAAAGAAGGGCAAGAGCTGTGTCTACCTGGTTTTTGCTGCCTTTTAACCCTGAGAGCAGTGACAGAAGCAGGCAGTGGTGAGATCAGACCGTGGCCCTGGCTCTCTGTACACATACGATGGACTCTGACACTCACTGTCGACAGATGCTGTGTCCTGGGGGAGGGAAACACCCCACCTCCAAACACCCCCCCCCCCCCCACAGCACCAAACCATCCCCTCTCCGCAAACAGGGCTTTTGTAGCCTCCAGCGGTTCCACACAGTGGGCAGCCAAAAGCAGAAGATAAAAACTGCCCCCACCACCCTGTTATTCATTTCCCAGGTTTCCTTATTAAAACAGTCTCATGGTAGCGTGTGCCTTCGTACGTTCCCGAAAACCTGCAGCTGCTGCCGTGCCACGAGCTTCCAGAAGGCCTGGTGGAAACTCGGCCACGTTCAGTGGTGTACTTCCACCTATAAATCCACTCGATTTGTTAGAAAGGATCTTGAGCAAAGTGGTAGAGGTACCCGATCCTACATTTGATTTGCATGGAGTTAGTGATGAGTCGTATCCTGTGTGGTCCTATAGCAGAAACCTATATCCTGTGCACTGCGTCTCCCCTTTCCGCAGGTACTGCCGGCTGTCATCAGAGAAGTCTGGGTTGAGAGGAGAGCCCCTCTGGGTAGGAAGTTGGTGGGCCCTTAGTCCCTCAGACTTTGTTCATTATAAAACACCTTGAAAGGCCTCTGTGCTCTACAGGAAAGCGTGCCCTGCAGAGGAGAGTTCCTTTTTAAAAATATTTTTGCACTGTGCGCTAGCTTTTAGAAAAGGAAAATCAAAAAGCAGTCATGAAGAGATTTCCATTGTTATGGTACCCTTATAATAGGAGACAAAAAAATAATAACAAAACATGCTCACATCAAGCACCTACACAGAAGTAGCATGGTCTTCTCTGTTTTTTCTGATCTGTTCATTCAGCCTATTTTTATGGCTGACCAGCTTGCCATTTTTTTGAGCTAGACAGCACGCAGCTTCCTGACATGTTCAAGAACGAAGTATTGCGGTTGACTTCCAACTAGCTCAGAGGCCTCTTTGGAGACAGAGTTGAAAGCCTCCCTGACTTCGTTCATCCTTCCCTAATACCTCCCAGGTCTCGCCGGCCACCATACGTGTCCGCTGGAGACTGATACCACTTTTCTTCTGGAAGATGGAGGAGGCTGCTGAGGAAGAGACCAGCTCCCTCAGAAGTCCAGCCCGCCTTTGACCCCTTGCACCAGGGCAAGTGATCCTCTCTGCCCAGCCACATGAAGAGCCCACAGCATGGTCTGGGGATCACCCGCCTCTGTCCTTTCATCATTTCCTTGAATGAAGAACTGCCGTACAATATAGGGAAAGTGGGGGGTTTCGCCACATAGTTTCTAGTCCAGAGAGATGTGGTTCAAATGACAGGAACCAACACACACACGGCTTCTCCCGACCCCACCCCCTATCTTCTATCTCTGTATCCTCTATCTCTGTGGATTTGCTTATTCTGGGCATTTCCGGATAAAGGGATTTCCATATTCACTATGTGGTCTTATGAAGACAGGCATCTTTCACCAAGCATGGTTTCGAGGCTTATCTATGTCGGAGCACGTATCTACGCGTCATTCCTTTGCACTGCTGAGTAATATTCCAAGGTATAGTTGTATCACATTTTGTTTATCATTTGCCAGGTGATGGGCATCTGAGTTGTTGTCATTTGTTGGCTAAATGAATCATGCTGCTATCAGAATTCACCAATAAGACTTGGAGTTTCATGCTTTCATTTCATTTGCATGTATGCAATGTTGAAAGGACAGAATTTAAAATCTGACCTTCTTGTTATTTAGAATGTGGACCTGAATAGTCATTCTATTTGCAAGCATCCATATCAACTGATATAAAGGGGGGAGACACCAGGGCAGTGACACCGCAAAAAAAAAAAAAAGAAAGAAAGAAAGAAAGAAAGGGGGGAGAATAAGCAAAAGTATTATTTCATAGCAAATTCCCCTCGAGAGACAGCCAGCCAGATAGAAGACTCAGCTATGAAGAAGGGAGGATGGAAGGAGCAGAGACTTAAGTTGAATAATGATGAAGACAAAAATAGTCCCGTTTCTGCTTTGATCAGTGAACCAGGCTTCTATTTCCATTAAGCTTCTTGCTTTTCTGTTTTCTGTACAAAGTATAAGCTCAAAAATACAAGCAGATTGGGCTGAGCCTCGGTGGCGTAGTGGTTGTGCGCGGGACTGCGGCCCACTGGGATGGAGGTTCAATTCCAGCAGTGGGGCTGGGCCTCCTACTCCCACCACCAGAGAGCAGTGATGCCCCCCCCAAAAAAACAAAAAAACAACTCCCCCCCCCCCAAAAAAAATACAAGCAGATTTTCTTTCTTCTTTTTTTCTATATTTCCTCACTGGCTGGTCTTAGGTAGGAATGTTGCATGAGAGCCAGGGGGAGAGGAGGACGCTGTGTGGGCCCAATGAGGACAGTTCATCCATGTCAAAACACCATCTCCACCCCCACCGAGCATGGGCGGCCACAGTCATGCCAAGTAGCCTATGGGAAGCACCTTCCAAGACCCATTTTTAAGTATTTCTATGTGCTTTTTTTCTTTTCTTTTAAAGGAAGACTTTAACTTTTTGCTGGGTGTTTGGCATCACCAATCAAATCCAACTCTAAAATGCAGGTTCCCTGTTATTGGTGAGAACATTGACAAGCAGCAGAGAAACAATGGCAGTGGAACCTTGAGACTGATCACAGACAAGTCAGCTGCAGTGTGCTGCCTACCCACAGAGTAAGAAGCAGGACGCCTTTGGGCAGGTGACTTGCTGGCAGAATGGGGTGCCTCCAGGCCTTACTAGCAGAACTCAAAGCTTTGTGACACTCGGCTTAGCAGAGCAGACGTCAGGTCTGGCTAAAGGGCTGAAGGTTACAGAGATGCTTGTCTGTGAACACAGCTGGTAAGAATCTGTCCTGGTTACAGAACTGCATCCTAAGTGGTTTCTGATCCTGCTCTTTAACCTGTCACAACCCTAGAATCCCCTCACTTTAACAAGTATTGTCTCTTAATTCTGTGGGGCCATGCAATGAATTCTAGCCACCTCAGCAAAGAAGCAGACAATGGGTATCAAGATAGACTGAAAAGGTTAGATCGGAGAGAACTGGCTCACCTTCCCTTCACAAGAATTGGCCTTTGGCTTTTGTGCCAATCTGTCAAACACACCAAACTTTAAAGTCCTTAAAATTCACATCTATCGGCAATTGTCTTCAAAGGTAAAGTGACTTTTTGGCATGTGAACATATACAGGTGTGTGTATTCTCAAGGTTCTATCTGTAAACTTATGGTAGTGAGGGAGAATCTCAAGCAGCCTGGAGAAACAGGGACAGCCTCCCAGAAATCATGTCCTTATCTAGGCTGAGGTACAATGGGCGAGTACACAGTCTTTGAGTCAAGGATTCTAGAGATGCAGAACATGCTAGAGCAGGAGAGTATGAGCAATTTGGAGTTGGGGGGGAGGGGTGTCTAAGGCCTGACTGCAGAGTCTGGGAAAAGAGAAGGGGCTCTGTCAGGGACAGGCCATATTGACACCACCTGACTCGACCTCAGGGGCAACCAAGCAAAAGAACACAAACAGACTCGAATTTTTCAGTGATTAACCTTTCCATTTTGAGAGGCATGATGTTAAAATATGTGAATAAAAATAAAATGTCTTTCATTTCACGGTTTTCAATGATCTTGTTTTCAATTGATCTCCACAACCACATAACCATCTTTACCAAAGTTTGCCTAGGTCTGTAAATGTGTAACAACACACAGGCATAGACCGACTGCTGCAGAAAAATCTCAGATCGATCACTAGATTTTCACAAAAGCCCAGACTTGCAGGAATTTAGAAATCAATAGATTTATTTTTTAGAAATCAAAAGATTTTTTTTCAAATGTATAATTATAGTTTCTGTCCTAAAACTCGGATTACTTTAGAAATAATCATAATAAACTGCTATTAAGTTGCTGTGCTTAAGGGAAAGCAGTGGGCCTCAAAAAAGAGACCTAGAAAATCAACCTCTAAAAAAAGAAAAATCCAAAGCCTTTACATTCCCCATCCACGCCCACTGCACACACACGTGCACATATACACATTCAATTTGCTCCCTGATTGCAATGATGCCTAGGCAAATATTGAGATCTCTACCTATTCATTAATTTAATTACATGCTCGTTGCTTTATGCAACAAGGAAAAATCCAAGTGAAGAGACTTATGAAAGTTTCCCAGGGAATCAAACTATCTGGTGGACAAACTATATTTAGGGATCTAAGAGTAACTCCTGTGCAGCTACTACTGCATGCCAAGCACTGTGCTAAAGAATTTCACGTCCAAGATTCCCATTCACCCGAGAGGAGAGACTATCCCATTTTAGAGATGTGAAAAGTACAGCTCAGAAGAGTTGACTTGCCCAAGGTGTTCTTGGTTTCCGCACCCAGTCCAGAGCTCCCACCACCCACCTCCCTGAGGACTAGTCGACTAAGTTCTAGCAATTTCCCTCACTAACTCTCACCCTTCATCCTTTTTCTATAGGGAACCATTTGGTCATATCATTGTGCTGCCCGTATAACCCAGTGACTTTCATCCCACCTTAACTCTTGAGAGCCCTGTGTAATGTGTGGTCCTTCAGGTCTTGAGCTTCCTTCCAAGCCAGCACAGATCCTGCACAGGAGCTCAGATGACCTTGGCTGTCATCATCAGCTCTGTTCCTACTGTGCCCCTTCCTAAAAGGCCTTCTCTTTCACTTCACAAGGGATGCCTCACCCCCACAAACTCTCATGCATGGGCCCCACTGCTGATCTCCAGAATCAGAACCCCCTAGGACCAGTCACTCCAGTAATCAGGCAAGGGGCAGTGTCCTAAATCACTTCTTTCCCCACACTAAGCCCAACCCAAACACCAGTGACCAATGGAGCCTGCCCCAGCCCACACCGCATGGCTGCCCCCACCTCTGCCATCCACAGGCAATTAGCATCAGTACTACCTGTTCCCAATTAGCTGCTACCACCCACTGTTATTGATAGCTTTGTAGATTAACCCTGTCTCTCAAACTAAGTGATTGTCTTCTTGAGTACAAGAATACAGAATAGTGGGCTGAGTCCCGGT